>ML805663.1:0-16161 GCA_009831015.1 Picea engelmannii
GCCTTTTGCCTCAACTTTGAATTCATGTCCAAATCACTTGCCTTAGCATTGAATTCATGTCCAAATCAATTAATGAGGCGACCCACCTCTTGCTCAACTTTGGATTTTCCCTTAGGTTCACATTATCTTATTGTTCAATGAGGCAAGGACTAGTTGCTTTGCAACTATTTCCCTTGTTTACTTATTCTATTTTCTAAAATTCATAATTACACACAATGAAATGCTTAGTTTTTTACATCAATTAGTGTCGTGCATAGTCCATAATTAAATATGTAACTTATTTTACGCCATATCATATGGTTCCTAAACTTGAGTATATGTCCAACTCTTTGCAAAACACATATTTGTGTGTACATCATTGGAGAATGCATTTGATCTTTTTTGGGAGATAACACAGTCTAAAACCATTTATATAATAATAGCCATTATTTCTTGTGCAATATTACTACTTTACTCCACATATCCTAAATGGGGAAAAAGTGCTTTCTTTACAGAAGTCACTTTGGTAAAATGTTATCCTTAATGGAAATATGAGATTTGCTTAAACTAGCATTTCGAGAATAGGAACATTTATTTTTGATACTTACAAATTTCATATTTTTTAACTTTTCATATTTATTTGATATTAAAATTGTCCAGAAAATAACCTACACCAATTTTTAGGTAAATGCGTAAAGTGTTAAAGATGAAATTAGCAAAAACAAATTTCTAGACACTTAAAAAAGTGTTGCCTATTGTCACAATGGAACTTGTCTCCATACATAATTAACATTTTTAATAGCCCCATGTGAATAATTGATTCTCGTACGTTACAAAGGAAAAATGAATCACAACCAGAGATATCTGTTATTTGTTATAGCAAGGTCCAGTTGATCAAACTTGTCAAATGACAGTGAAAAATGTATGTAAAAACGTTTAATCCATCACTCTTGTTTGGAGTGTTAATTTGGAAAAATAATGCAACCATATAGATCTTCTTAACCTTTTAAGTCATCAAAACTATGGTGATCTTAGAACGTTTCTCTCAATGTTTTTTAAGCATAGAAATACAATTTTAAAGAAATTGAAGTAATCTCTTACCTTCTTAAGGTCCGATAGACCAATTGGTCTCAGTGGATGTTAATCATCATTATCATCATCATCATTTAAAAAATAATTCAACACTTTCTCTTCAATTTCAACTAAAGTGGGGTCATAAGATAAATCGGATCTAACTTTGAGAAAAGAACCTCAACAAAGGTAGTGTCAAGCGGTGTTTTACATAGAAGCATCTCTACCTAATTTCATTCAAAGGAAGTTGCATCCAATAATAATCAATATTCATGTTTATTGGATGATAAAGTGAATAAACGAGATATGTTTTTTAAGCTTGAAGTTGAATTCAAAAGCAATGTGACCTCGATCAATATTAATCATCCATGTTGCACACCACAGTCTACGATACAAAACATGCTAGAGAATGCTCTGACAAACCAACATAACATGATGAGCATGATAAAAAAGAAAACCAATAGTGGGTGATTTCATCATAATTGAGTCAGGTTACCATTCAAATCAATGGCCAAGACAATCTCAATGGTCATATAATAGATCTGGGTGACTATGGATGACCTTCAAAAGAGGGAAACACCTTACAACATAATTATAATTTATAATTTAATTATAATAACACTATTATTTATCTATTTTTTCCTTAAGGTGGAAAAACCTATCATAACTCAATTGTCAATTGGTAGTGAGTACAACCATCATTGGTTGTTATTTGTAATATCCCCATATCTGCTAGGCTAGGATATCAATGATTTATTGTGTAATTTATGATGTTTTTGGTTGTGTACTTCTGTCAGACAATTTGTATTCATATACTCTTTATGCTACAATCTTGAATGCCAACTTTATACAAACAATTTGCATATATATTACTTCGTCAAACACATGGCATGCAATCTATGTGCACATAAAATGGAAGAGACAACATGGGCATTTTATTTATGGATTAAAACCCCAACAAAAATACAATTTCTATGGATGCTATGGTCATTGCAATATATTAAACAAACAAGCAATATGCAAACCAAAACTTGGAGCAATGCCACTATCTCCTCAATAGGTGAAGCTTCCTCCTCCAAACCCTCTAAACCCTCTCTAAGATGATGACATAAGCGATAAATCATAACCTCCAAACCCTCTCTAAGATGATGCCAAACCAGAAGATGAAGCTCAAGTGAAGATCCTGGATGGATCCTCCTCCTTGTCTAGCTAGGGTGGATATTGCACCACCGAAACTAAACTACAATGGAAGGGTTTTTCCAAAACCCTAACGAAAACCTTGGCTCCAAGAGATCTCCAAAGAGATCAATCCAAAACATAATGCCAAAGTGAAGCACTACCCCTCCTTTTATTCTTCCTCCATGCCCTTTTAGAACTTTCCCATTTTGATTAAATCAAACATGACCCTTATTTCCCCCTTTTTTAATTTTCACTTAAAGATTAAAGTCACTTTACTAATGTTTAGCAACTATTAATCTAACAGTCATTTTATCATCTTTTAATTAAATGTCATTTTAGAAACATAACATCTCCTAGCTAGGTGACATCAAATAAAGCCACTGACTCCCTTTTTATTCATCGACGAACCTCTTTAGTCATATCCAATTCCGTAATAGGGGAACCCAAAAATGGGGACATGAAATTCCTCCCTTCCCAAAGATTGATTGTCCCCAAGCAATGCCATCATACCCACATGAACAACAAATTGAACCAAACTGAAACTAATAATGATCCTTGGGTCTCAAACCAATATGAAATATGCAGAGCACCTATCGCCCACAATACTACTCTGTATTGTACTAACACAAGGGGCCTCTTAAAATTTAGAACTGGATCTCCCATCTGTGCCAACTGCCAAACTGTCAACCCATAAAATCCCAAGGTCCCATGCCATCACCAGGAAGGACCCATCATGCTAACGTTGTGCTACTCTAATCATAAATATCTGATCCTCCCACCTAGACTGCATCCTCCACTCCCGCATCCACAAGTTTTAATGCCTCAGAGAATCATCCCCACTATCGAGGATCATATCATGCCAATGTATCTTAGTGAATTCAACCAAACCAACTCTAAAATCAAGCATCCCAAAGAAGTCTATGTGGTCACACACTGATAGGGCATCAATGACACCTAATCTCCAGGTATCAAAGGGAAATCCCTAATACTCTGGCACCCCTATCCTAGTGCAATCATCCTGGCATCATCCAAAAAAGATCTCAACACATCATCCATAAAGTCCCTCCATACAAACCTCTCTCGGACCGACCTATAAGTGGTAAAGTCACCAGAGTCCCAAAATAACTTGTATGATGTGAAGAACCCTCTACTCATAGCTCTGATCTGCTAGGAGATAACACATGAATCCACATGACTGCCTCTGATAAGCCAGGCAATTAGAAGCTACACAAACTCTATCAACTCCTCAGAGGACCACTCCTCCAAGCAACCAAACCTAAGAATCCTAGAGTAAACTTCGTAAAGAGAAAACAAACCATCTCATCTATGTCAATTGTTGAACTGTTAAGCATTGCAGTCCTAAGGTCCCAAATATCTTAGAGGAAATACCATATCGACATTGCACCCTTCCGATCGTAACCGTATGACCACCATGCTCAGAGTGCGCTCTCCTCTCCTAGACCCCCAAGCTAAAATCCATGAAAGGATTGAAATCACTATCCTAGATCATGCCTCACCAAGGAATCTTGGTGATGTCGAAGCCTACCAAGCCACATATAGACTCAATCCTGGGTATCGTGAGAGAAAACCTACCTCACCATATAGAACAAGGCTAAAAAACTCCTCTCACAACATCCCCACAATGACAGAGACCAATCACTAACATGACCCTATCGATCACCCTCATCATCTGAAGCAGTCTATCACTTAGATGAATGCCAGGATCCCACAACCAAAATAGAATTCCATCACTCCTAACGCTTGCTAAAATCTCAGTGAATCGATCCAATAGAGTTTGGATCTCCTTCTATGCACTCTACATACTGATCATATGGTCCAAATGAAAGACCTCTGACATTGCTACAATGCCACTTGTCTGATCCAACTAATTCAGGTGAAACTCCCATGTCCTGTTGTATATAATGAGGGCATCAAATAACAACAATAGATGCCTCTACCACTGCCTGCAAGACTAGATAGTGACTAGTGCATTGATCAACC
Organism: Picea engelmannii; assembly: GCA_009831015.1. Taxonomy (NCBI): domain Eukaryota; kingdom Viridiplantae; phylum Streptophyta; class Pinopsida; order Pinales; family Pinaceae; genus Picea; species Picea engelmannii. Next base: position 4,231 of record ML805663.1, read on the forward strand.
CCAAGGGTATGACCAATAGGTCATAATGAAGTCTGGAAGCATACCTATGACTATCCTGCTCCCTATCCCTCATATGTTGACATCCTATATGAAGATTGATCATCGTGGGATATGCTTCTCCCTGAGGTTCACCCATCCACTCACTGATCCTAGGAAACCACAACTCAATGGTATGCTTGAGGACTTTATCGGGAAGTCTCCCTGTCGGAAACACCCCGTATCTCCATTATACATTATTGTGTACCACTGAATATCCCTACATACTGCTACCCATAAATGAATCATCCTATACCATGCTATATTTTGTAGGTGCTACTATATCCATCACTCTACTGACATTTCTTGAACCTCTATCCCAGAGCATTCCCATGTCTATCAAATACTTGTCCACCCAATCCATGGATGTATACACTTCCTTGCAACCTGTTCCACTAGGAATGTGATCAAATATATCCTTTGTAGCTAAGCCTTGAGCCTTTAGTGGGATCTCCAATAGAAGCGGCTCATGCTCCCCACAATGAAAATAAGAGCATGGTCAATACCCTCTGCGCCATACCTCTCCTCCAGCACCTGCAACTGTAAATGCTCCTCATGCGGGATCATCACAAAAGCTCCTCCCTCAAATCATGGCTGCCACTCACGCCCTCATGTGTCATGGCTTCCAAAGACGATGGAGTATCTACTGTAAGTGATTAAGGGCATGCAAAACTTAGATGGTAACAAAGCTCCTCAACCTCCCTTTCCTTGTCTTCAACAAACTTGAGAGCAAGGTCCCTATCCATGAACAACTGCAAGTAATCTGATTTCATCTAATCTAGTGCTTCTTTGATGATGTGTAATTAAGTATTAATGAATCCACCTGTAACTTCTTTTTGTCTCTCCTCCAACTGGGTTTTCCACATAAGGTCTTCAATAAACTTATGAGCACCATCCGCCCTCGTCAACACTTGCACAATTTGCTCCTCCATGACTAGCAGTCAATCCTCCAAACCACGCAATGTTATTTCATCAACATGGTGTGGGCTGTCAACCGAATCATTAGATGATATCGTGCGATGATGGGACTCACGTGGACCATCCTCATCATACCATATTTCTGATATGTTCTCGTCCACCAAATCAGACCCTTCGTTGTCATAATCTGGTACAATCATGCCTGCATCATCATACATGTCATAAATAGGATGAGGTGTAGATTCCATGCCATAGTTAGGTGCTAGCATGATTGAGCCACCCTCATCATCAACATCATACACATGGAAATATGTTGGATCGTCTGTTTGGAAAATTTCCTCATAGTCTTCATAAGTAGGACAAGATGTTGCATCTTCATCTTTTTCTGATTTGAAAACTTCATCATGGGTATACCCATCCAACACACTAGTGTCATCGACCTTATCGATTAGCTCTTATGGTGTATCACAGGAAGTTGTGTGGTCTTCCTCTATGCACACATCCTCAACATGGCTAAATGCATGCTCCTCCACCTGTCCTTCCTGCTCATCTCTCTTCAATTTCTGCCTTATGCCTTTAAAGGTATCCTCGTCCAAATCCTTGGGCCAACTTCCATATTTGATGGTGTAATAGCCTTGAAAGAATAGAGCTGTGGAGATCTCCTCACCCAATGCTAGATACTCCTAATAGTAAGGCATGCATTTAATTGTTGCTAGATCCTTATTGGTTTGCTGCATGCGATGCAATATTTCATCCATGCGCTCCTTATTTTATCTTCTTAAGACACTACATCTCTAGAATTGAAGGGTGTAAGTCTTGGTCACTTAACGAAAACACTATGAAAATGTCCCCTCAGGCTGGCGGGACCACTATAATGTCCCTCCTATTTGTTGTTACAAATTTGTATTCACTACTGTAAAATTTTTGTAGTTTTCTGACTTTGGGGTTTTGTCAAACACATAGTGGGTAGGTTCTATTCGCTGTAATAACTTAGTGTTTTTTGTGTGGGTTTCTTACATATGTTGTCAATGGATGGATAAGGCTTTCAATGTCCGTTTAGATGTTCCATTTGTATACAAACATTACAACAAAATACCCCAGAGTTTCCTCAAACATAATATCACAACAACGAGTAAATACTATGCACAAAGAGTTGAGTTTAATTAAATAACTCTGACCTATTACAACTCATAAATAAAGATGATAGTTTAGCTCCCCACAAATGGAATACACACAACATTATCCAAGAGGATCCAAGAATTCTCATAGAGGTCTAGAAACATCTGGAACATCCACAAAGATCCAAAATGGTTCAATAATGCTCAAAATTTGATTGTCCCAAATTTTGTTGAAAACACCATCAATGTGAAGAGCTTGTCGTCAGCTTTCCAATGACGCAAACAACGTCTCAAATAGATTTCGTATGCAGAAGTTATAAATGGTCAAATTTCTAGTCAACCAGGTGAAAGGTCAAAGTACATGGAAAAATAGAGGTGACACGTGTCACCACTGTAAGGGTGACACGTGGAACATGGTTATTGGTAGTTGACTAGGCAGATCGTACCTCCAGGTAGATGAATTGCAGGTTGACAAGTGGGCAGAAATGGTCCAATGACATATTGACAAGTGGCATGTACAAGCCAATGAGAGGCCACCATGTGGCAACCTCCCATTGGCCAATATTGGTTAGAGTTATGTAAAAGTTATGGAGTCGAAGGGGGTCAAACCCTCGACCTCCATGACCTAACAAATCCCTCCATGCCAACACACCAAACAATAGTTCTTAACATATTGGTAAATAATGTATTTAAATTTACAATAAAGTTGTAATGGGTGACCAAAGGGATGAGGGCCTAAGCCCTCAACCCTTGGCTCTTGGTCTTTGCAACTTACCATATAACCCACACCTGTTGCGGAAGGGATAACGGATATAACATATCCCACAGAGGTTTTCAAACTATATATATATATATATATCTACGAGATTTTTGAACCATATAAAAATTGTTTACCAACAAAAGGGGCACGAATATATGGTGGTTGGTGGGGATTGAACCCCCCAACCTACCATATAATATACAACAAACTTAACCAACAAGCTATATGTGCGGGTTTGGTTATGAAACCAATCGTATTATAGTTATTTCCAACCATATATTTCAGAGATGGGTTAGGGGTCCATGCCCTATTTAATGGGCACGTGGACAAATGTTGAATATACAATTAATGCATAGTGGCCTCTTAATTCATGTCTGAGGGTACACAAGTTTTGAGGTTACACCGTAAAATGTGCCATGGGGTACCTTGACAAATTTTTGAGAACTTTATATGCATTTTATATGATTTTTCGCCAGGAATCCAACAATGCACTCCATTTCTACATTTGAGCAACATGTAAAAAGGTAATTGTAAAACACAAGCATTTGAGCATTTAATAAAAGAAGGTCTCTATTGGAATCAGACTCAGAGAGGTAGCCCAAATTGGATGAACTTCATTTTTCCAACTTGTGTATGTGATTATATTATTGTTGTTCATTTAAAGTTCGATTATTTGTAAGTTAATTATCATTAAAGTGGATTTGGTTAGATAAGTTCTTCACATGTAATTTGCAAACAATCAAGCGATCATTTTATTTTGAGAATCAAGTGGATGTTTATGTGTATTTTAAAATTATCAACATCTAAGAATTTTTCGGATCAAGTTGGTATTAGAGAAGGTTTGACAAGTATTTTGCAAGTGAATTCTTACAAGAGCCAAACTCAAACTTGGTAAAGGAAACTTGCAAGTTATAAGTCCAAAATTGGAAAGAGATTTCAATGACATAAGATGGATTCTGAAAAAGGAGAAGAAAAAGATCAACCCATGAGTCATGAAGAGATTAGAGCTACACTTCAATCATTGAAAGAAACAATAGATGAGTTAGAACAAAGAATTCAAAATCCTGCAAGCATAACATCTTCAGTAAAAGGAGAAGGAGGAGGTGAAGGCGGTGGACCTTCAGATCCCTCTTCCCCTTCATCATAATCATCATCAATTTATTCCGAATCAAGTAAACATTCCTCTCATCGAAAGAAGTCCTCTAAGAAGTCTGAGCATAATATTCCATTACTAAAATTGTATGTTAAGTTCGAGTTGCCTACCTATGATGGAGAATTGAATGCCGATAAATTGGACAATTGGATCAAACAGATAGAGGTATATTGCAGGGTTCAAAAGATCATGGATGAGGCTACACAGATACAATTAGCTTCTCTTCGACTAAGTGACATTGCCTTAATATGGTAGGAGAGTAAGATGCAATTTGATCTTGTTCAAAATGGTAAAGTAATCTCTTCTTGGGATAAGTTTACTAAGGCTATAAGAAAACAATTCTATCAATTGACACAGATGCAAACGACAATGATTGAGTGATAGCATCTAAGACAGGGTAAAGACCAAAATATTTACGCATATACACAAGAATTAAAAAAGAAGGCAGTATCCCTAGGAATTCCATTGTATACTCGTGAAACTCTTCTGAATTATATTGGTGGCATGTACTCATATCTTTGTCACACTATTCTATTAGCTCTACTATCATTGATAAGGTTTCAGTACAAGCTACACATCTAGAGGCTAGTAAGGGTAAGCATGCGAGCGAAGATAGGAAGCCATTCAAGTTTGAGAAGAAACTGAAAGGTAAATGGAAGAGTAAGAAATTAGCCACAATGAAGTAAGCTAAGGGAAGACCCAAATGTTCCCACTATAAGATAAAGGGAAATGAGGAATCACATTGTTGGAAGTCGCATCCAGAATTACGACCGAAGAAATTCAAGGATAAAGGGAAGCAAAAGACTGTTGCATCAACTCATCAGGATCTAGGGTTAGATTCCAGAGATGAATCCAATATCATGGCCATAGGAATCAAAGATATATAAACTATTAGTTCAAATTATTCAATTCAATCTGCCAAGATGGAAAGTGATATTGATCAGAAGAAAAGTCTTTTTCATGTCAGAGTTATAGTCAAGCATCTAAGGTAGATACTTTATTCGACAATGGATCTCAAGTTAACGTAATATCTGAATCAATTGTTAAGAAGATGGGATTGAAGACGAAACCTCACAAAAATCCATATCCATTAGGTTAGGTGTGTGATGATGCTAAGTTGTAGGTAAGAAAACAATGTAATATCAGGTTTGCAATTACAACTAACTTCTTTGACGAGGTCGAATTAGATGTTGTGCCTCTTGACATTTGTGGCATTGTCTTGGGTAGTCCATATCTATTTGATAGGAAGGTTTTGTTCTATCAAGAAAAAAACAAATATCACCTTCTCAAGGATGGGGTTGAATATATTGTCAAATCTCATCGCATCAAAACTAATGTTTCTTTAGTGAGCACATGGAAAATGAAGAGACTCGTGAGCACAAGTAAATATTTTGTTCTCGTGATAGTGAAATAGAAAGAAGAGGATATAACAAATTCTTTAGCGGGTTGTGATCCAAATCATAAACATGAGTTGATCAACATCATATCTAATTATGAAGATTTGTTTCAAGAACTGACAAGGTTGCCTCCTAAAAGAGAGGTTGAACATGAAATATATTTGCAGCAAGATGCTCCTCTTCTGAATATTGAAATGTACAGGTCATATGATCGAGAATGCATAAATTAAGAAGCAAGTTCATGAGCTAATCGATAAGGGAATCATTAGACCAAGCTCCTCTCCATGTGGTTTTCCTTTGTTTTAGTTCCAAAGAAAGATGGCATATGGAGGATGTGTATTGATTTTCGAGCCCTGAACAAGATTACGGTAAAGAACCATTATCCCCTTCCCATAATAGATGATTTATTAGATCAATTAAAGAATGCTATGTATTTCACTAAGTTGGACTTGAGAATTGGATACCATCATATCAGAATTGTAGAAGGCGACATATGGAAGACTGCTTTCAAGACCAAGCAAGGCTTGTTCGAATGGTTGGTTATGCCATTTGGGTTATGTAACGCACCAACAACTTTTATGAGAGTGATGAATGATGTGTTCTGACCATACATAGATGATTTTGTTATTATCTATTTAGACGACATATCTATCTTTAGTCAAATATGGGAAGATCATATAATGCATGTCAAGACATTCTTTGAACTCTTGAAGAAGGGAAAGATGTATATCAAGTTATCTAAGTGTGAATTTGGAAAAACTTATCTGGTATATTTTGGTCACATTGTAGGGAATGGTCTGTTAAAGATAGATCCCGCAAAGGTAGAAGCCATTGTGAAATGGCCTAAACCAACTACTATCAATGAAGTCAAGAGCTTCTTAGGAGCAATACAATACTGGAGAAAATTCATTGCTAATTTCTCATATGTAGCAACACCTCTACATGAATTAACAAGTTTTAAGAAGGTATTTCAATGGGGAGGAAAGCAACATAAGGACTTGGAGACATTGAAGGAGAAGATAAGCACCACACAAGTTTTGGATCTGTTAGATCTACAACAACAATTTGAGATTCAAACCGATGTAAGAGAATATTCCATGGGCATAATATTGATGTAAAGACGTAAACCTATATGTTATCATTCTGAGACTTTCACTCAAGTTGCGATTAACTATCCAACATGTGATAAGGAACTGTATGCGTTGGTACAAAGTGTAAAGAAATGGAAGCATTACTTAATGGGAAAGGATATGATAATTCATACCGATCATCAACCATTACAGTATTTGGAGTCACAATTCAAGCTTCAACAATCACGACACTTCAAGTGGATGGGTTTTTAGTAGAAATTTCATTTGGTAATCAAGTATAAGAAGGGTATTCATAACAAGGCTGCATATATGTTGTCAAGACTAGTAATTAATGCATCCACAATACTCAGGTATAATCCTTTAGCACATGAAAGCTATGCAAAGAAATATGCTAGGGATGATGATTTTAAAGAAGTATATGATGCATTAACCCATGACAATCAACAATCATATTATTTTATGCATGATAATTTATTATATCATCTTGGAAAACTATGTATACCAAGAGATGAAAGAGTGAATGTAATCAAATAAGCTCATACACCTCTCATCTCTGGTCATTTAAGGGTTGGTAAGATAATTGCACAGCTACAAAGGTATTGTTATTGGCCTCGAATGAGGGAGACAATTTCCAAGTATATAAAAGGGTGTGTCATGTGTGCCACAAGTAATCCTAGCAATATAAAGCTAGGATTATATACACCACTTCTGGTACCTTCATATCCATGGGAAAGTATTTCCATGGACTTTGTAGGGGGTTTGTTGGTGTCCAAGATAGGTCATGATTATCTATATTTTGTGGTGGACAAATTCAACAAGATGTGTATTCTAATGCCATGCAAGAAACATGTCACAGCTGAAAAAACATCATATATGTTCTTCACTAATGTATGGGTTCATTTTGGACTTCCTACATCTATTATATTAGATCGAGACTCTCGCTTTTTGGGAAAGTTTTGGTCTCATTTATGGGAGCTAATGGACAGTAAGTTAAAGAAGAGCACAACTTTTCATCTACAAACATATGTACAGATAGAGATGGTGAATAGAACAATGGTACATCTACTTCAAGGATATTGCAACAAGCATCCTAAATTATGGGATGAACAATTACCTTATATCTAGCATGCCTATAATCATGCCATGCATTCGTCTACTCATAAAAATCCCTTTGAAGTATGCTTGGGTACTTGCCTAAATCACCTATCGAATTTGTTTTTGGAGAAGCGGGTAAATAAGATGGACGAGATGATATAGATAAAGATAAAAGGTTCATTCAAAATATTCAATAGGTACATCAAGTAGTATAGGAACAATCGGAGAAGAGCCAAGCCAAGGATAAGGCAAGGCATGATAAACATAATGTAGATCATCAATTTGAAGTCGGTGATCAAGTATGGTTACATATCAGCAAAGATAGAATGAAAGGTGACGGTAAAAAGCTAAGGCCAATATGATATGGTCTGTTCAAGATCTTAGAAAGATTGGTAATAATGCCTTTCATTTAGAGCTACCATCCTACATGCAAATGTATTCAGTAGTAAATGTTGAGAATTGAAGCTTTATGAGCCTCCTATGATTATGGATGAAGATGAAAGTATTTAGGTTCTAGCAGTTAATGATTTTTCTCTAGAATATTTGGATGAACTACAAGAAGATGTCATTATCGATAGAAGGATAAGAACTTCACAACGAGGTGATGTGGAATATCTTCGAGTTGGTATTAAAGGAGTAAAAGCAAGTAAAGCTAAATGGATGGAGATCAAAAGGGTGAGGGAACTCTACCCTCACTTAGTTCCTGAGTAATAAAAATTTTTGGTGGTCCAAAAGTCTTCCAATGGGGAGGAATGATCCAAGAGGATCCAAGAATGCTCATAGAGGTCTAGAAATATTTGGAACATCCACATAGATCCAGAATGGTTCATTAATTCTCAAAATTATACCATCCCAAATTCTCTCAAAAATTCCATCAATGTGAAGAGCGCATCATCATCTTTCCAATGGCGCAAACGATGACTCAAACGGAGTTCGCATGCAAAAGTTATAAGCGGTCAATGTTTCAGTCAATTAGGTCAAAGGTCAAAGTACATGGGAAAAAAGAGGTGACACGTGTCACCACTGCAAGGGTGACACATGGCACATGGTTATTGGCAACTGACTGAGCAGATCGTACCTCCAGGTGGACGAATTGCAGGTTGACAAGTGGGCACAAGTGGTCAAATGACATATTGACAAGTGGCATGTACAAGCCAATGAGAGGTCGCCACGTGGCAACCTACCATTGGAAAATATTGGTCATAGTTATGTAAAAGTTATGGAGTTGACGAGGGTCGAACCTGCGACCTCCATGACCTCTCGAGACTTAACAAATCCCTCCATGCCAACACACGACACAATGGTTCTTAACATACCTATGGTAAATAATGTATTTACATTTACAATAAAGTTGTAATGGGCGACCAAAGGGTCGAGGGCCTAAGCCCTCGACCCTTGGCTCTTGGTCTATGCACCTTAACCCACACATGTTGCAGAAGGCCTAATGGATATAACATATCGCACAAAGGTTTATGACAATTTTTTACCAACAAAAGGGGCGCAAATATATGGTGGTCGACGAGGCTTGAACCCCCAACCTACCATATAATATACAACAAACTTGAACAACAAGCTATATGTCCGGGTTTGGTTATGAAACCAACCGCCTTATAGTTATTGCCAACCATAAATTTTGGATATGGGTTAGGGGTATGCACCCTATTTAATGGGCATGTGAACCGAGGTTGAATATACAATTAATGCAGAGTGGACTCTTAATTCATGCTCGAGGGTACACAAGTTTTGAGGTTACACTGTAAAGCGTGCCAAGGGGTACCTTGACGGATTTCCTAAAACTTTCTATGCATTTTACACAATTTTTCGCCAGGAATACAACGATGCACTCCGTTTCTACATTTGAGCAACATGTAAAAATGTCATTGTAATACGCAAGTATTTGAGCATTTAATAAAAGAAGGCTTCTATTGGAAGTGGACCTTGTTATCACATGCCAAATTTTTTATGATTTTTGTGAAATTGTTTTATCCTTAGATTGGTCTCAAAAGCCAACTCCTATTTGACTCCACAAGTCATCATAAAAATTGAAAAGAGTACACACTTTGCAAACACGCTACGCAAAGTCTGCAGGGCATGCTACACAAATGACAGTTTAGTGGTAAACTTCAAGATCATTTTCTGACCAACTATAGAGGAGTTTGGAAAAACCCAAAGAGGTTTTTGTAAATAATTAACTCATTAAAAAAATCTCTCTCAGTTTTTACACAGGTATCATAGTTTGGGAGATTCAAAATAATCTTTACAACCCATTTTCTAGATTTAAGCATTTAATGTTTTCCTGTTTTAGTCATCATTTTTGGGCACAGATTCCGAGAATATGGAGAAGAAGTTTTGAAAACCAAAAGAGGTTTTTGTCAATAATGAACTGAATAACAAAATCCTCTCTCAGGTTTTACACAAGTGTCATATTTTGGGATATTCAAAGGGATCTTTTCGGCCTATTTTTCAGATTTAAATATTTAATGATTTCATGTTTTAGTCATTATCGTTGGGTGCAGATCCCGAGTTTCTGAAGAGGAATTTTGGAAAAATGAAAGAGTATTTTTTCAATCACGAGCTAATTCACAAAAACCTCTCTCATTTTTGTAACATCTATCATGATTCGAGATATATGATGCTATATTTGACCTTATTTTCTAGAAAATTGACTCCTATTTCTTAGCAGACAATTTTGAGTTTGTTCCTATTTTGATGTAACTAGATCCAAAAATGTAGGATAGTGGTTGAGCTAGACCTCCTCAACTTGAGGAAGAGTATTTCCTTTGTATATTTGAGCATTTTGAATGTGCAAAATGGGTTGGCATAAGCATAAAGGAAAAATTGTATTGATCATTGTAAGAATTTCTGAATTTGAATGAATACAATTGGAGATGTCCAGAGTTTTTCCATAACAAAGATTCATGTGGTGACGACCTAAAGTATGTGTTTCCTTTCATGTATGTTTTTATAGTTTTCTTTCCCTTCATATGAAAACTTTCATATGTTTAAAATTGGATGTTAAAGGGTATGGATTCTTCTAAATGGTGGTTTAGATTCAAGCAATTTTGAATTTTATTTTTCATTCTTAACTCATCAGAACTCATCTCTTATGGTACTCCGATTGATGTTATATGTTTCTTCTTTCTTCAATCTTATCACAACAAATTGAAAGACTAAAAATTCATCACCTACCTTTCCTTTTCTTCCTTGAGAGATCTATCTACCAGACATCGTTTCAATTGTTTTCAGAGTTGACTCCATTGCCTAACAGGTTCCTTTTCTTCTTGCCAACAAACCCCATAAATATTTTCTTCAAATAAAAACCTAGGCATTAAAACTTTAGATAAGATCCATCTTCCAAGAGACCAAGTGACAAGAGAGATCCCTCTCTGAATTAAAAAGGCTAGTTTTCAGTTCTGAAGTGGTTTTGTGGTTACATTTGTAAGTTGTCCCCTCAGCCTAGGCAATTTACTTAGTGCAAACATTTTGGCGCCATTGCTGGGGAGCGAAGGTGAAATCTTCCCTGGGATAAATGACAAAGTTCAGATCTGAATGTTGATTGTGGACAATAGTTAGACACAAATAGGTTGTAAATCATCCACCTGGCGACTCCATTATCAGCTGTATCAAGATGTCAGAGTATCAATGATGACTCCACTGTTTGAAGGTTTTAAAGTTTGAAAAAGGTACCAGTGAATCCACTGGATTCGATGCAGAACTCATATGTAGCTACAATTGTTTCAAGGTATGCATGTTTTGTTGATTAAGGTTGGTTGTCATTGATGTCAACCCTTGAAGAAAGCCCCGTAGCACAAAGGTTTGGGTAATGGACCCAATAGTGTTTGATGTAAATATGACTCATTATTGTTTTGTCATGGTTGATAAGAAGAAAATATGAATGAACTCCAAAGTGGTACCCTTATGGTGAAAGCCCTCACAGGAAGATGCTTTGTGGAGTAAGAGAACCCATGCTTAATTGTGGAATAATGAGATGAAGGAAAGTGAATTTGTCAGGGAAAACATCCTATATGGATAGTTCTTGTCATGTCATTTCCGGTGGTATGTGGAATGTCACATAATTCCTCACGGTTAGAGAGTTATGGACATGAGAAGTTGGAGACCCCAGGTTTGGGTAATGGACCCAAGTTTGTTTGATGGGTAACGGTATGAGTTATGATATATTTTTAGATAATACTATTCTATATGGATAGTACATGTCATGTCATTTCTGGTGGTATGTAGAACATCACATAACTCCTCACGGTTTGAGAGTTATGGCCTTACGAAGTTGGAGGACCCTCATATGTCATCCAGAAGCCCCAAAAGGTCAAAGTAATCAAAGTGGTTTAAGAGATTTTAAAAGGTA
>ML805663.1:16261-31454 GCA_009831015.1 Picea engelmannii
GAAAATGCTAGTCTCTTGTTTTTAAAGTTAAGGAAGGTTTGCAGGAATGTGATCATATACACCAGGTCTATTATAGAGCTACAAATTAGATTTGGATGATGAAATTGATGAGGGCTTTTGGTTGTGGTACATGTTGAGTACATTGTTGAAACAAGTAGTTGATGAGTTGGTGCACATACATGAGGTGTATAGTTGATGATGTTGGTACATATTGATGACTCATAGTTGATGAGTAGTTGACACATGATTGGTACATACTTGGTACATGGTTGTATGCACTTGTTTATGGTACAGGTTGATTACAGGTTGGTGCATGGTTGATGCACTTGTTTATGGTACAGGTTGATTACAGGTTGAGGTACAGGTTGATGCATGGTTGATGCATGGTTCAAATTTATTGGTACAGGTTTACAGCGGTATATCTCACAGTGATAGTGTGACAGTGGCTCTATCATTCTACTTCTACTTCAAGGTGGCAGGACGGAGCAAGGACAGGTGGTTGTAGCCACCTTTCAGTTGTAGCCGGAGAACATAAGGGGTTGTAGCCTCTTTCTGGTTTTAGCCAGAGAATTGGGGAGTTGGAGCTTCCCTCAGGTTGTAGCCTGAGAAACTAGGGGGTTGGAGCCTCCTTCCAGTTGCAGCTAGAAAAAAAAGGAATTTGGTGCTTCCAATGAATGTAATTCTTCAAGACATATAAGAAAAAGAATTATGTGGTTTTCTCCCAATTTGGGTTTCCACGTAAAACACCGGTGTACTGTGTATGTGTGTGATTGTTTATTTCTTACTGCTCATTATTGGATAATAATTCTACATTGATATAAAGTTTGAAGAAAAAGGATTATAATTACGCTATTATTGATTCACCCCCCCTCTCAGTAATCCAACAAGGTTTGCAACCATTATTTTATGGAAAGTTTTGTTTGGTGGAATTGATGACACTAAGAGTCTCCTCATGTTGTTACAAAATTCTTCACCTAGCATAATTTCATCTGTAATAAGACATGAAAAAATTATTGTTGTAATGTTGATAACATCATATATGCATTTTGAAGAACGTCAATAATTTCATACAACTAGGATATGATTGAAGCTTATTAATGCCAACTTAGAAACTAGTTCAACCGATTCATCAAAATCCATTCTTTATTTTTGAGAATGAACTTCAGCTTATCTCACAATGATATTCATTGTTAATTTTTATATGCTTATCTTTCATTCATTTGGTTTGTATGTAGGAATCCACTTGTGTGTGTTGTTAACCTTATTAGTCCATGTTGAAGGCAAGCAAGGACTCTAGCAATCGATACGAAGTTGATTGTCAATTAGTTTGTGTTTGACTGTAAATATTTTCATGCTTTCCAAACTAGTACATATGAGAAAATAAATGTTTATTTTTTTATAATATTTAGATTGATTTTATCGAAACACTATTGGCTAACAAGATGAATGTCTTATTGTTGAGATTTGATAGATAAGTTAAGCTTTTGAGTCTATTATAACTTTATTGAAAGTACGATCACTTTTCTGAATGTTACATAGCCTAAGTTTTCAATATATTATAACTTCATTGAATATCCATCGGATAAGCTTCATTCTTTATTTTCTGACTGCTTTAAATAGGCTTTGAACGACTTTAATGGCGATGCATTATATCCCCTGCCAAACCTATCTATATATAGTGTGTATCTTTGTATGCGGTGAGTGGTGAGATTTGGTAGCATTCCATTGTCTTTATCCATCGCCATTGTGCTTGTATACAATACATCACAAATTGACGCTGACGTTATTGCTTGAGTGTTGGCAATCCTGGAAAAAACGTTGAAAATCCTAGTAGTTGTTGCTCGATTGTTGAAAATCTTGGAAAAGAGATGGAAATATTAGAAAAGAGTGAAAATGAAGGTAACTTACTTCCTATACAATGATTTATCATAAATAAGAGCAATATTTCTAATATCAATAAAAAAAACCATAGGAAATTTACTAAATAATATCAATATAAGCACATTCTAACATTAATGTAAAAAAACACAACATTATTTCATGCTTTTTGTAGAATTGAACATGGATATGGTGCAAACATTTCCAACATTACCCTTTTCTTCATACTAACGTCTAGCTAAAAAGACCAATATGGTTTTGTCCAAAATTCATATGAGTTTAATGAATATCAATGAAATCGTTAAAATTTCAAGCTAAGAATATTAATTTAGTTCTCCAAAATTAAATTATTGATTAGCCAAAGCACCAACACACACAACTACAGTTGGTTTTGGAGACGGACTGGTGGACAAGTTGCTTTCAATTCTTGTCATATCCTCAACATTGGAACACAAAAACCCAACATATAAAAAGCAACAGTGAGATCAATTGCAGTTGGGCTCTAAAAGATTTTGGTTTGCTTTAAGTGGACTTCCTACTAGAAAGAAGGTTCACTTTGTATTGATTGTCGAGGCATTCCAACAGTTTATTGGCACCAAAAACTTCATGCTTGAGCCTTGGCTTTTCCACGATGTTCTTCCTTCACCTACGAGACAAATAAGAGTCTGAGCAGTAATCACGAGTCTCCAATGACCCATCTGGTTGATTGACATCCTCGCCACCATGAAGCTTAGTGGGCTTTGCTAAAAATTTATATTTTGAGGACCCAATGGAAACTTAAATAGGGTCGAACTGGAGCAAAAGATGCAAATGAGAGACCTTGAGGCTTTGAATTGTGAGGAAATTTGTTATTTTCCTCTATTAATTCATGCGGTGAGAGTAGTTGTTTGGTGTGTTTAAGGGCATATGTGGAACCACCATCTCTTGACACATGCAAATTTCAAGTTCACTGCCCTGAATATGGAGGATATCTAGGTAGTCTCAGATTTTGGAGGTGATTTTAATTGTTTTTAAAACATATTTCTTGACTAATCATTCAAGCAACTAGATCTGGGAATCATGTCCCATTTTAAACTCCTTACCCAATTAAAAAATCGATCTGTAGAGTTACATTGTTGCAGTTATCAACCTAGATTGAGTTAGTGTTGTATGTTGAGTAGTAGATTATTTTGAATGGTTCAATTGGCTTAGATCGGTTAGCCCATCATTCTTGGCACTTAGCACAAGGTTTTTGGATTGATTTTGGTATGGATTATTTTAGAGAGGCAGATACATTGTGGCTAGTGTCTTCATATATATGCCTCGAATCAACCTTTGCTACTCGCTCTTCCGTTGAAACTGGTGCTTTTCTGGGTCGTGATATAATCATCCTACTTCTCCCAGTGTCAAAAAATGACCTGGGGATACCTTCGGCCAACCTAGAAGAAAAACAATTATGGGGCTAACTCGGGCCAGCCTGGAAGCAACACAATTACGTTCAGGATCCTCATACAAGGAAGACCAACAAAAATATTGTTGGATTTGTGGCATATAGAGGTGGGTTTGCTGACCATCAGAAAGGATAAGGTACTAGTGGATTCCGTAGGTCAACTTCAGTGATGCTAGAAGGTGGATACCCATAAAGTCCTAAAGACAATTTTTAGTTTGATGATTATTTTAATATATTTTGTTTCTACCTAGAACAAGAATGACTGAACAATAATAAGTATGTAGAATCTTGGAATTGTGTAGAATATTGGAATCAACAACTGTCCATATAACAAAAAAAGAATTTAATTACTTTGGTTGAGCGAGATATTCATTGTTTGGAAGCATTAGCACTTTTTATGATAGGTGTCGTTAGCTCTTATTGAAGGATATGTCTGGGATTTGATGGAGTTGTTTACCAGTTCTATCACTCTGCCAATCAAATTCATATCTTTCGTAATGCTTACCGTAAGCATACATGTATTCCAACCAACACACTTATGGATTATGATCTGGAGTTGGTGGCTTCCAAAAATGATCGAAACGATTTGAATACGCATGCCGAGTTAGAGTTGGATCCATTCTCGAGAAGAGAAAAATCCATACCATCCATTAAACCTCCAATCGTGTTATTTGATTTATTAGTGTGAAATGGTCAGGAGAAACGGGGTAAGAAACAAACCCATAAGTCTGACCTGTTGATTCATAACCACCACAAATTGTCCAAAGTCTTACTTTCCAAAGAAATCTTAAGTACAAATTATTTAGTTCCTTCCCATTTTGTGATAGATAATTTTTTATATTACTTGGGTTTTAAATGGATTTTATGAATAGTAAAGCTGAAATTTTGAAATTTTATACAAAAATGTTTGATGATAACAATTATAATGAACATAGATTTGGCCTGCCAGTCCGATGCCATTGTTTTTCTTTATGTCTATACAAATTACAGCTCTTTGGATATTTAATGCAATGCTTTTGTTTTTGGGTTTGATATTTTTTTTATTTTTAAAATAAGCGCAGAGGCTTCATGCCCCACAATAGAAAAACTTCACTTCACTGTGTGATAGGGTCACATAGAAGTTGCCTGTAATTTGAGGAGGGTTGATAAGATACTTCCCTTACCTTTTGTGGATTATTTGCAGCGAAGAGAAGAATTATATTACCGAGCAATCTGGGTGGCTATGGTGGAAGTTTGCTTTCACCTAGCATTTTGTAAAAATCAGTTAGCCTAGGATGTACATAAATAAGCTCTTTCTAGAGCCCATGTGTTTGTTTTCGGTTTTTTTAGTAAAGCAGTGTACATATTTCCTTGTTTTCTTCTGTGAAAGTTTTGAGCTAGAATCCATAGCCCAACAGCTAAGGCACTAGAACTACTTGTTCTTGGCAGCTCAAAGGGAGCATGCCATCCCTTGTGGAGCCAAATGTTATCACACAAACTTTTCAGAGTCTTGTGGGTTTGTGGTTTCTACCTAAGTCTGTCTTTTGTCGTGTCTATCTCCTTTTGCAGACCAATTCTTAAGTTTTCCCCCCTTCGGCTTGTAAAATCATTTTCGTTTGCCCCCCTCTATGTTTGAAGTGCCCCGGTCTCCCTGTTTTCTCAGCCCCTATCCAGTGTTCCAAGTCTTTATTTACACAGGCCGCAATCGCGGGTTCAAAGCGCGACACTTAGAGCGGTCTGTTCTAGACTCAAATCAAGCAAAAAGGAAGGTTTGTCTTTCAACGGTGGGAATTCCATGTGGAGTTCAGATTAGCGGCTCACGGGCATTCGGAATATTAAAAGTTACACGAAGTATAGCGCCAGAGCAAAAGGCCCAAAGAGAGAATGCGTCGAAGTCCCGAAGCGATCGCAAGCCATCGATCTTAAAGTGGACGGGTGGCAACCAATCCTAGTGTTCGGGAAAATTGCTTAAGGAGTTTTCGAAGTGAGAAGTGCATAAAACTTCCATAGAGATGAAGCCTGAACTCCCGAAGCAATCGTGGACCATTGATCTCAAAATCAACAAGGAGTCGTTGATCTTAGCGGTAGTACCTCCCGAAGTCCCGGAGTCCCGAAGGGGATCTCAACCTTCGATCTCAGGAGGGCCACACATCATCAGATCTATGGCTCCCACGTGTCATCAGATCTATGGCTCCGGGTATAAGCACTTGGAAGCCTAGGTTTGAATTTTGATTATCCCAGAGCCTGGAGACCCGGAGTGGATCTCGACCGTCCAATTCAAAGAGCCACATGTCGCCAAATCCATAGCTCCGGGTAAAATCACAGCAGATAAACATGAGCTAGCCCCCGAGCCCTGGAGAGACAAATGCATGTCGGTTATCAGCACAAACAGGTGGCACCCTTATGGTTTTGACACGTGGCACTCTTTTCAAGTATTCTCAGACATGCCTCCAGCCTGTTTTCAAGTGACACATGTTACCTCTCTATCTGCAACATATCAGCATGGTGACATCTGGCCTCCACATTAGATCATCCTCCGAGAGGTGTTATTATTCTACGCCAAAAGTAGTGCCCCACCCCAACGCACACTTTTGGCAAATCCTAAAGTTGGTGGGCGATTAAGCTTGGCAGTGGCACTAAATCTAACAGGTGCGCTCAGATCGCAGATCAGGACTAGACCTACGGCCACAGTTCATTGCAGGGACTCAACATGTCAGGTGATATTTCTCTTGAGCGGTCCCGCATTGGAAACCGTGGTTTGGAAAAAGTATTACGTGGCGAAAGGTGGTGGATTGCGGGCTCAAAAGCGGTGTGAACCCAAACCACCTTTGAGCGGCCCCACAATCACGTATTTATACAGAGTCCTATCCGAGAGCAGTGTGTGGTCACACCCCTGGGAATTAAGCCGCATTTCAATCTTGAGAAAAGACAGTGAATGAAAGAGGAGCTGGTGGTTGAAACATCGGCTCACTCCATAAATGGAAAGCATGGAAGGCCCGGTTGTGGGGTTCAGTCAGCCCGTGGTACCCCTGTGGACAAATTTTCCTGCAGACCCATGTCGATCTGAGCTCGTGTCTAACAGAGGGATACATGCATAGTCTGACAGGGGGCTACTCAGACGCAAGGCTTTGAATGTAGTAGCCAGGTTACACTTCTCGTAGACGTGGATTGGTTTGACTATAAATAGATAGTTTTGATATTTTGTTAAGGTCGTCTACTGGTTGAGAAAAGCTCCCTATTTTGTAATGTTTGATGCTAGAACTGTTCTCTGGTTATGTATAAGATTTGAGACTTTCAGATTAATAGAAGTCAGCCTCTTTTCATCTCTTTGTAAAAACTGTGCTAAAACACTCGAGCATGGAGGATCCAGTCGAGGGTTGTTATGTTGTTGTAATGTAGGTTTGATTGCAACGGTATCGTGACTAGTTTTAGTTAGCTTCCTTGTGATTTTTTTCCCTCTTACACTGAATGGCTCAAGCATGGAGGATCCAGTTGAGTTGTTGTAGCTGCATGGTGATGTAGGTTTGATCATTGTGTTGTTGTGATTGTGTTGTTTGGACATATTTCAATGTCTGAAACTTGAGCTTAAGAGTGATCTTGAGTCTGAGTTTTTCATCTCCAAGCTGCTTGAAGGCTTGATGCCCATAGCAGTCTTGTCCACCTTTCTTACTAAGTCTTCCCTCTGCTCACACTTAAACTCAATTCAAAGTTGGTTGTGGCCCTCACTTCCCTGTACATTTCTTGTCCAGTTCTATGTTGAACATCATTCATATATTGAGTTTTGTCCATTGACCTCCACTCATATAAACCAAACTTCCACCAAAAAACTCTGATGGGTACTAGGCTTATCCTCCCACAATTTGAGGGCGAATTTTAGTGCTAACATTTCTTGGCGTTGTTGTCGGGGAACGAATTGAAGACCTTTCCCTGGGTAGAACGACAACGAACTTCTAATTATGAAGGTGCATCAGATATCATAACCTTTGAAGATTATGCTTGCACCTTCCAGCTCCACTGTTTCCGTGTGGTTGCTTCTAGCTACACCTGAAGCTCCCTAGGAGAACACAATGATCAGATCTGGTCTTTGATGGTGAACAAAGACCAGACACACTCATTCTGCACATCATTCACCTAGAGACTCCATGGTTGAAGAATCGATTGGCGAATCCATTGGTTCAAAATGGAAAAAATCTTGGCTCGAAGGTTTGCTCCTTTTAATTTCTCTATTGTTCCTGGTTTTTCAAATGTTGTTCCTACTATGGATTAGTGGGTTGATTTTTTGCCCATATTTAGAGAACACAGAGATGGAAACCCTGCCAAGAATCTCCGCCAGTTTCATGAACTCATGCATTAGTGGGAGATACATCACGAGGATGTATTAATGAATATGTTCACGTTCTCATGAGACGGGGATGCTCGTAAGTGGTATCGATCCTCGCCCCCTGCTAGCATCTCCTCCCTGAGAGAGTTTCATGCAGATTTCAATACCTAATGTCAAAAGTTTTATTCCTCTGAGTTAATTCATCATAGTTGTTGTGAGGAATACAGAGATGGTGTTCAGGACATAGTTCGTTCTTGCGAAAGTTGTGAGAATGAAGGATATACCTCGGAGGAGTTGATGGAGCTGGTAAAATCTTTTTCTGCAAGAATAGAGGGATTGGAGGCAGATTTTGCTTGCTTCTCTTATGAAGAAAATGCAGAGGATATTCTGGTCCTTGAAACAGATGTTCTTGGTAGCCCTGCTTATGATGAAGAAGTGATGTCAGATACTGACCAAGAACAAACAGCTTTTGACGGATATCCCAGCGAAGACGACGAAGAGCAGAGCTTTTCCATGGTTCTTGTTTCTAGTCATTGTGAAACTGATCCTGGGGAGAGCCATGAAGGAGACAAGGAGGAGCCACATCTCTCGGCTATATTGGCTCAGATTTTTGCCCCTTTCAATTTCTCAACCATATCTGGTTATCCACATCCAGTGTCGGCTATAAATGAATGGGATGATTATCTTTTGAGATTCAGAGGAAGCAAGCATGACCATCCCGGTGAGCACTTATTAAAATTTCATGTATGCATGCTTGAACATGGCTTCTTTCACGAGGATGTTTGGATCAAGATGTTCATTTTTTCTTTAGAAGAAGATGCTCTTGGATGGTGTCTATATCTCCTTGTTGCTAGTATCCATTCTTTGAAGGATTTTCGCGATGCTTTTAATTCGTATTACGGGAAGATTTACCTGGCTCATCTTATTTTTGATGATTGTTGTAAGAGGTTTTCACTCCACATTCTACAGATGATAGAGTGTTCCTCGTGTGATGAGTCTAGTAAAGATCTGATTGAGAGAGAAAGCGAGGATAAAAGTGAGTATCTTGCAAATACGGATGAAAAGTTTTCTCTCTTTATTTCCCAAGAAGAAGTCCTTCCATATATGATTGATGATAGCGTTGATGATGGCATAGCTATGGATGCATTATTTTTTTCCCCTAGTACGCCTTCTATCTCAGTTTTAAAAGAATAAATGGTTGAATAAAAGAATCAAGATATTGTTCTTTTCTCTTTGCAAGATAAAAGAGTTATGCACTCACCTAACCCTGAAGAGTATTTAGAAGCATAAAGCATAAGCTGTGAATCTTCTTATGAAAGTGAAAGCTCCTACCAAGAGCAGCATGATAGAGAGAAAGAGCCATCCATGGATATACATAAAGAGACTTCTTTCTCTCAGCTAGCAGATGTTATCGGAGCAGACAAAGGAGAAATGGAGGAGCTAAAGCTGTAGTTTATCCCCTATCTTGAACCTGCAAATGAGCTAGTATCACCTGGGATCAGTCGACCTGCATCAGTCCTCTACCCACCTGTACACTCTGAGAACATTGAATGACGAGTGAGCAACAAGGAAGTGCAGGAGGTAATTTCTTACCAGTTGAGCTTTCCTCATTATAAATTTTGTGACCCCGTGGGGTTGTATATGGAGTTGTGTTTTTCAAAAGCACTGGAGCCTGCAAGGTTATTTAGATTATCATCACTTAGGGGTATGGTCGGTGTTCCAAATCATGTTCTTGTTCTGTTTTCATACTTCCCTTACCTTTTGTGGATCATTTGCAGCGAAGAGGAGAATTATATTACCGAGCAATCTAGGTGTCTATGGTGGAAGTTTGCTTTCACCAAGCATTTTGTAAAAATCAGTTAGCATAGGATTGTACATAAATAAGCTCTTTCTGGAGCCCATGTGTTTGTTTTCATTCTTTTTAGTAAAGCAGTGTACATATTTCCTTGTTTTCTTCTGTGAAAGTTTTGAGCTAGACTCCATAGCCCAACAACTAAGGCATTGGAACTACATGTTCTTGGCAGCTCGCAGGGAGCATGGCATCCCCTGTGGAGTCAAATGTTATCACAGAAACTTGTCAGAGTCCTGTGGGTTTATGGTTTCTACCTAAGTCTGTGTTTTTCCCCCTCTCTCTCTCCTTTTGCAGATCAATTCTCAAGTTTTTCCCCCTTCGGCTTGTAAAATCATTTTCGTTTACCCCCCTCTGTGTTTGAAGTGCCTCGGTCTCCCTGTTTTCCCATCCCCTATCCATTCGTCCAAGTCTTTTTTTACACAGGCCGCAGCCGCGGGCTCAAATCATGACACTCAGAGCGGTCTGTTCTGGACTCGAATCAATCAAAAAGGCAGGTTCGACTTTCAACAGTGGGAATTCCATGTGGAGTTCAGATTAGCAGCTCGTGGGCATTCAAAATCTTAAAATTTGCGTGAAGTATAGTGCTGGACAAAAGGCTCTAAGAGAGCATGAGTTGAAGTCCCGAAGAAATCGTGAGTCGTCGATCTTAAAGTGGACAGGTGGAAGTTGATCCCAGTGTTCGGGGAAATTGCTTCGGGATTTTTCGAAGTGAGAAGTGCATAAAAATTTTGTAGATCCGAAGCCTGAACTCCCAAAGGAATTGTGGACCATTGATCTCAAAATTAGTAGGGAGTCGTTGATCTTAGCGGCAGTGCCTCCCGAAGTCCCAGATTCCCGAAGGGGATCTCAACCGTCGATCTCAGGAGGGCCACGTGTCATCAGATCTATGGCTTCAGGTAAAAGCACTTGGAAGCCTAGGTTTGAGTTTTGATTCTCTCGAAGCCCGGAGACCCGGAGTGGATCTCGGTCGTCCAATTCAAAAAGCCACGTGTTTTCAGATCCATAGCTCCAGGTAAAAGCACAGTAGGTAAACAGGAGCTAACCCCCGAGCCCTGGAGAGCCAAATGCATGTCGGCTATCAGAACAGACAGGTGGTACCCTTATGGTTTTGACACGTGGAACTCTTTTCAAGTATACTCAGACACACCTCCATCCTGTTTTCAAGTGACACATGTTACCTCTCCGTCCGCGACACATCAACATGGTGACATCTGGCCTCCACATCAGATCATCCTCCGGGAGGTGTTATTGTTCAACACCAAAAGTAGTGCCCCACCCCAAGGCACACTTTTGGCATATCCTAAAGTTGGTGGGCGATTAAACTTGGCAATGGCGCTAAATCTAGCGGGTGTGCTCAGATCGCAAATCAGAACCAAACCTATGGCCACAGTCCATTGTGGGGATGCAACATGCTCGGGCGATATTTCTCTTGAGCAGTCCCACATTGGAAACTGTGGTTTGGAAAAAGTATTATGTGGTGAAAGGTGGTGGATTACAGGCTCAAAAGAGGTGTGAACCCAAACCACCTTTGAGCGGCCCCGCAATCACGTGTTTATATAGCATCCTATCCGAGAGTAGCGTGTGGTTGGGCCCCTGGGAATTAAGACATGTTTCAATCCTGATAAAAGACAGTTAATGAAAGCGGAGTTAGTGGTTGAAACCTCGGCTCACTCCATAAATGGAAGGCATGGAAGGCTTGGTCGTGGGGACTGGACCGTCAGCCTATGGTACCCCTGTGGAAAGATTTTCCTGCATACCCATGCCGATCTGAGCTCGCGTTTGACAGAGGGATACATGCACAGTCTGACAGGGGGTTACTTAGACGCAAGGCTTTGAATGTAGTAGACAGGTCACACTCCTGGTAGAGGTGGACTAGTCTGAGTATAAATAGATAGTTTTGATATTTTGTTAAGGTCGTCAACTGGTTGAGTAGAGCTCCCTATTTTGTAATTTTTTTATGCCAGAATTGTTCTCGGGTTATGTATAAGATTTGAGACTTTCAGATTAATAGAAGTCAGCCTCTTTTCATCTCTTTGTAAAAATTGTGCTAAAACACTCGGGCATGGAGGATCCAGTCGAGGGTTGTTATGTTGTTGTAATGTAGGTTTGATTACAGCGGTATCATGACCAATTTTAGTCAGCTTCCTTGTGATCTTTTTCCCTTACACTGAATGGCTCGAGCATGGAGGATCTAGTCGAGTTGTTGTAGTTGCATGGTGATGTAGGTTTGATCATTGTGTTGTTGTGACTGTGTTGTTTGGACATATTTCAGTGTCTAAAACTTGAGCTTAAGAGTGATCTTGAGTCTAAGTTTTTCTTCTTCGAGCTGCTTGAAGGCCTGATGCCCATAGCAATCTTGTCCACCTTTCTTAATAAGTGTTCCCTCTGCTCACACTTAAACTCAATTCACTGACTCAATTTAGTTGTGGCCCTCACTTCCCTGTACATTTCTTGTCCAGTTCTGTGTTGAACATCATTCATATATTGAGTTTTGTCCATTGACCTCCACTCATATAAACCAAACATCCACCAAAAAAATCTGATGGGTATTGGGCTTATCCTCCCGCAATCTGAGGGTGACTTTCAATGCTAACAGTAACTAGTGAAAACTAAACCTCCACACTTTTTCAATGGACCTACCCTACAAGCTATCCACTTGATAGAGTTTCTACTCGAAACTTGAAATTATAGATATTTATCCATATAAATTGTGAAAATTTAATGTTTTATTTTCCATGGGCAAATGATATGTTGCATTGTAGTTTTCTTTTTTGGAACGCAACAAACAATGTATGTTGAAGAATGCATATTCAAGTTTCAGGATTCAACTACGGCGATAACACTTTGTTATAAAATTGGCTATGTTTTGGTTAAGCAATAAATCCGTGGGAGTTTTTTATTACTGAATTTGTTCATTTTTAGAGAAAGGGTATTTTTGGCAGCTAAAACTAGGAATAATCACAGTGACATGTCCCAAAAATGATAATCCATTAATAAATTATGGAGGTGGAATAATGGCGTGAAAAAAAAAATTGTGAACAATATGGCTAGAATTTTGTTTCACTTTGTGGGTGTGATCACTGTTAAAAGATGATAATAATTATCATGACTGACAGATTTTGCTCGTAAGTCTAATGCCCAAACCTTTACAGATGATTACTATAGAAGGTTTGGAAATGATTCATATAATTGATCTCATATATTCTTTGACTTCGAACTCTTACTGTAACCCTAAGAAAGCACATAATGTTTTCTTGTACTTCTACAACAATTGACATGTAGGTTTAAGGCACACTTGTTCTGCGATAGTAAATGGGTCTGTCATGGTGCAAATGGAATTGTAAAATTCTTCTATAACATAACATTCATTACTCCAACGAAGTTTTCATCTGTATTTAAATTCAATAGTGAAGTGATATGCATGGTGTGTTTTAACTTGGTTCTGTAACATATATTGTAGATACTAATCCTATTATTAAATGTGCCAAATATTGATCCTTTTGAAAGTGGCCATTGGTTGGATATATATTCATCATGGAACTCTTCTCTAGTATTCTCTTCATTGTCTTTCTTCCATTTATTTAATGTTCTTCTGAACAAAAAGTTCACAATATCATTGTGAGGAAAAATGTCCGTAAGTTGGATATTTTAAGCAAATATGCAATTGTTAATTTATGTTTGGTTTCCTCTCTAGCAAATAAAGTACTAGGAATTCTCATAACCATATCTACAAAATTAAAGAGTTTTTGTTGTATGGAAATATCTTGTATTTATAACTTGGAAGTATTGGTGTTGTTATTCTAGCTAATTAACTTCTAGAGATTGACGAATGCTTTGTACATTGTACATCATTCTCTTACTATGTTGCTAATTCAGCTTGGGTTCACCTCATTCTTTTTCTGCAAAATGCAATGTTTAGTTTTGTTAGACTTGATGCAGCTTTGAACGTGTCAGCAAATTAATTATAATGATTTTTGTTGTAGCATTAATTATAATGATTTTTTTCTATTTAACTTTGTTTTGGAATCGTTTTGGAATTGGGGGATTCTTAGGTTAGATGCCAACAACAATGTTTAAAGGTATTATCTTTGTGAGAATCATAGATTAGTGTTGAAAATTTGTTGTTTAACCACATCTTAATTTTTTCAGATTGATGAAGTGGTACAGTGAGCAGAAGAAAACTCAAAAAACATCAAGAGCAAGTGTGCATATGAGATGCTTGGCACAAGTGAGAGTACATGAAGAAGTGAGGCACACTTATTTTGAACACTGAGATTCAATATGAAAAAAGGGCTCAAGTCACAGGTAATAAGTCAAAGGTATAACACAAAAATCTGGGTCTCCTAGCATGTCATCATCATGTACTTCTTAAATATATGTATAGTCACCTTACAATGTTGCAGACATGACTAGTCAAATTAGTTTATTTATGTTTTGATTCAAGGCAGCAATGGACATGTTTGTGTATGGTTGTAGCCATGACAATACCAATTGAACGACATGGACACATGCTTTTATGATCCCTACATGAGGAGAAGACGAATCAAGCCACCCAACAAGTTGAGTATGCTCTTCCAAGTGTGTTCTTTAGCGCATCAACTCTCCATCATTTCAGCCTATGCATTAGTCAAACACTATCTAGTTTTGTGTAACTTCTTCATTCTCTATTTTGAAAAGTGCTTTCTATTGCATATTTCACTATTAATGTCAAACAAAATATTGAGATATGCTACCTAAAGGAAAGGCTCTTTCGATAGTCTATGACTTATTGCGGTGATGGTGAGATTGTGAATTACAACCAACATTGAAAATGTTTTGTAAATATGACATTAATTTTTCCATTTTTCATGAGCATGAGTGCCTCATAATGATGATGTAGTGTGTAGTAAATTATTATCATAATGATGATGTAGTGTATGGTGAATTATTATTGTGTTGTACAAATTAAATATTTAAATTTAAATTAGATGTTCTTGTAAATTCTATTCACTATAAATAAAAACATCTAACCATACGATAAGTTAATAAAACCTTATAACCATGGGATCAGCTAAATGCAATACATTGCAATGAAACAAAAAAAATTCTACAACATGTAAAAAAAACTTCTCGACGGGGACATCGCCAGTGCAATAACACTTGTTTATAATCATGGCATGGCATCATCTATTGCCACATATTGAATCATTATGGGACTACAATAGTATCATTTTTATAATACAGTTATGGGCTTCTGCCAAAACGTGAATGCCAACAAGTATTAAATTTAATGGCCAAAATCTCTAGTTGTGATGCAGATATAAAGCAACATCGTGGCATTTTTCTACCATAATAAAAACTAAAACATTGCATGTAGACTAAGTGTTCTATGTGCTTTAAACATTTCATGTCAACCACATTTCATTTTTTCTAGTTTAAACTAAAATGGAAAGCCAAAAGAATAAAAATTGTCCAACATTAGGTTTGGATATCAATGTACAGATGGCAAACTTAGAGCTTGTATGCATATATTGAGTTTCGATATTGACCTAACTAATATAAATATTAATAATAGATTGCAATGATAATAAATATAGTAGTATTAATAATCAATTATAATTATAATAAAAATAAAAATATTAATATTAATATTAATAATGTTTTTCACTCACTTTTAGTAATAAAATTTAAATAATGAACTTAATTATTCTTATGAGGTTTTGTAAGTTGTTTGTTTTCTTCATGGGGAGGGTCA
>ML805663.1:37366-107685 GCA_009831015.1 Picea engelmannii
ATGCATGATGGCCAGCATCTCTTTGTCATAAATAGGGTAGAGCCTCTCGTAATCTCTAAGCTTCCGACTCTCGAAAGCTATGGGATGATTCTTCTGCATAAGCACGGCTCCGATACCTACTCCTGATGCATCACACTCCAACATGAAGGGTTGGGTAAAGTCTGGAAAAGCTAAGACTGGGCACGAACTCATGATGTCTTTCATCCTGTTGAACACTGCTTGGGCCTCATATGACCACTCAAAGGCCCTCTTATTGGTCAAATCTGTCAGTGGGGCTGTCAACTGAGAAAAACCTTTCACATACCTCTGGTAGTAAGTGCACAATCCCATGAAGCTTTTTAACTCTGTAGTGTTCCTCGATGGAGGCCAATCACGAATCGCCTGGATCTTGTCCCAGTGTATCTGTACTCCATGAGCTCCAATCACATACCCCAAATAGAGCATCTATGTCAACCCAAACTCACATTTGGACAACTTCGCATACAACTCATGTTTGTCCAATATGCCTAACACCTCGTCTAGATGTTGGAGGTGTTCCTCCCAAGTGCGGTTGTAGACCAAAATGTCATCAAAGAAAACCAACAAATGCTTTCTAAGGTGCTTGCTAAACGTATGGTTCATACATGACTGAAATGTGGCTGGGGCGTTGGTTAGCCCAAAAGGCATCACTAAGAACTCGTAGTGCCCATAGTGGCATCTGAAAGCTGTCTTGTACTCATCCCCCTCTCGCATCCTGATCTAATGGTAGCCTGACCGTAGATCAATCTTCGAAAAATACTTGGCCCCCCTCAGCTCGTCCATCAACTCATCAATCCGGGGTATAGGGTACCTGTTCTTGATGGTCCTCTTGTTGAGGGCTCGGTAATCAATGCACATTCTGAGGGTCCCATCCTTCTTCTTTACCAGTACTACAGAAGAAGCGAAAGGACTCAAACTCGGTCTGATGTGGCCCATTGCCAGTAGCTCATTGATGGTCTTTTCGATCTCATCCTTATAGGCCTTGGGGTGCCTATACGGGGTGGTAATCACTGCTCTTGTGCCCTCCTCTAACTCGATGGCGTGTTCAAAGCCCCTGTCTGGAGGCCTACCTGGAGGCATATCACCAAAGATCTTCTGATGCTTCTTCAGCAAGGCCTTTATCTCTCTCAAAAAATTAGGCTCCCCGCCCTTAGGCTTCTGTACTGAAATCCGAAACTCTGCAACCCGTGCAATGTCGTCCTGCCTCATCACTGCCTCCATCCCCTTTGCGGTCACTACCTCGGGGGGGTAAGTGTTCATGCCCCTTAAAACCACCCTTCTGTCGTCCCGTCCCTGGAACTCCATCTCCATAGTCTGGTAGTTGGTGGTGTACTTCCCTAGGGAGTATAACCACTAGACACCCAATACCACATTGGTGTCAGGCACCTTCACCATGAAGAAATCGTCTGTGATGGTGTAGTTCCCTAGGCTCAATTTCATTTGTGGGATGTATCTGGTACATTTTAGGGTGTTCTCCCCTGGTATGATCACTGAAAATCCCTCAAAGGCTTCGGTGTTAATGCCCTTTCTCTCTACCAATGAAGCATCGATAAAATTGTGGGATGCCACACCATCCACCAACACCGTCACTCTGTGTCCCTGTACTCCTCCTCTCATCCTGAAGGTATGAAACCTAGGAATCCCTGAGAGTGATGCTATAGTACCCTGCTTTCCCATCGATGTCTGCTCTGCCTCTTCCATCAGTGGGTCCTCCTCCTGCCCCTATTCTCCTGTCTCCTCATCTTCCCCGCTATCTGAGAAGACCTCTATGTAGTGTGCCTTGGCCTTGCCCGCACACCTGTGACCTGGTACCCATGGTTCCTGGAAACTAAAACACAGCTTTCTCCTCCTTAGATCTTGCCTGGTAGCATCGTCCATCCTGTTCCTACCTGTCCAGTCCCTCTGTGGTTGTCCTGCCCAGTCCCTCTGCTATTGTCCTGTGTCGTCCCTCTGTGGTGGTCCCCTGTCATTGAACTTCATGGGGAAGTTCGGTCTCGGGGTGAACTTGGGCCTGGGAACTGACTCTTGTAGGTCTCTAGCTCTACTAACTGCATCCTGTGGTGTAGTAGGCTTATAAGCCTTCACCCATCCTCGAAGTGGCTTGGTTAGCCCCTCTGTGAACAACATCACCAATCAGGCCTCAGAGATATCGGTGACCATCACTGATATCCTCTGGAAATCTGATATAAAGGCCTCTGTCGAACCAGTTTGTTTCAACTGTGCTAAGTCCCTGAAAGACAACTCGGGATCTCTCATGTCAAATCTATGCACTAGTCTCCCTGTAAACTCATCATAGGTAACGATATGGGCATGTCCCAGAGTGGACATCTTGTGGTACCACCAGTCCTATGCCTCACCCTCCAAGTGCAATGCCACCAACTTAATGGCATTAGTCTCTGCCATGGGGTTCAGCTGGAAGTAGGTGTCGAGCTTCTACACCCAAGCTTGTGCAGTGCACTTCGACGTCCCATCGAAGTATCGCAAAGTGAGCTTGCGAACTGTGCGTTGTAACTTGTAGCTCTGTGTGGGACCCCTATTGAAGAATCTCGGCCTGTTTCTCCCCTTGAAGCTACAAAACTTGGCAAAAGTCATAGCTTCTCTCAAATCTGGATCCATGGCCTTGTATTCCTGGAAATAAGCTGTTAGTGGCTCGTCCTGCTCTACCTACCCTCCTGTACATGTCTCCGCTGGTCCTAAGAACTTAGGCATGGTCGATCTAGGAATCTCGTTGTAGTCATGAGGGCGGTTCTGAGGGCCGGTCCTGGAAGTGATCACCTCCATATGAGGTCTGTGTGTGTTTCCCCCTTCTTCCATCTGTCCTCTCTTGTTGCTCTCCCCTTTTTCTTCACCGTGCTTGCTCCCTAGAGCATAACCTGTGATTCTGCCCATGAACTCTCGGGTCTCTCTCTGACCCTCTGCAATATCCTGTAAGGCTTTCATAAGCCCTCTGATCAATCCATCCTCTCTATCCTCTGGCAAATTTGCATTGTTTCGTGGAGTGTCCTCCATTTCTACTTCCTTCCATCTATGATTCTATACCTCCTGCGCCTATAAGCGATGTTTTGCAACCCTTCCTCAGTCATCAATGACGCCCACAGCTAGCCAAGATCATGCTTTGATAGCACTGAAATAATATAAGTTGTAAATCTCGGGGAAACTCTTCTATTTCTGATGTTGGACTTTCGTCAAACACTTGGCATGCATCAGTAAATATGGTTGTAGGTGAAATTTGGGTTGGACTGTAGCGGATTGTTTTGTTTTGCTGGTTGTTTTAGTGGTTTTGTATCACCTTATGCCTCCCAAATGAAGTGCTCAATGTGTTATTTTGATACCAACAAAACCCATAAAAATATAAAAAAATAATCACATATGAAGCAGCAAATGGACTGAATATTGGTTGTTTTTTATTGAATAATGTAGATGAGTTAATAACACTCAATGTGATTGGAATACCTCTTACAATAGTGAGGATGTTTGTTGTAATAGGAAAGGAATCTACTAAGCTCTCACAGCCCCAAAGAAATGACCAAAAATTGTCCCCCACGAGCTGATAAAGGGGCGACCCATGCAATGTTTATTTGTTGTTTATTCTGAGTGTGATGGCAGCCCAACTTCGTAATCAAACTCGTTGTAATACAATAGACAGCCACAAGGGAGGGATCGACCAGAAGCCACCCCAAACGCAGCCACAAAGATGAGCATGCAGCAACAAGAAGGGAATGCGTCCCTTGCCTCCACACAGCCACAAAGGAACTCCCAAGTCGTGGACAAGAGAGACACGGCCAGCCCCCAATGAAAACGCAGCAGCAGAGAAAAAAAAACGACCAGCAGGATGACACTCAGCCGCAAATGATAACCAGTCGAGTTTAGGAGATGAAGAACACGCCTCAGCCAAGGATCACACGCAGGGTGAGAAGTAAACTCGGATTTTGAAGCCAACACGCAGTTGTGGAATGGAGGGTGCGCCCAGCTAGGAGAAATACTCAAACTGTCAACTTGTCCCAATGAAGAAATGCCCTGTCTCACCAAGCTGCAATGAAATCCTTCCTTCAATGACAATGTCGAATCAAAATGTCGATGTTTGCAAATGAGAAGCCAAGATGACTTCTCCAATATTCAGTTAGGAAGGTATCGTTACAACCTCAAAACTGAATCTTCTCACCGAGGGTTTCAAAACCCTCGTCTCAAGCTCGCGAGCTTCTCCCAAAACAATTTTCTCAAAATGATTATTCAACAATACCTCACCAATCCTCCATCGTCCTTTTTGTCTTTCACTTTTCCTTTTTCCTCCATTAAAATATTCTTTTAATTAATAATTGGAGAGAAATACACTCAAAGAGGGGTTTAATATTAATAAACTCACTTTTCCTAAGTTTCACTTTATAATTCGAAAGTGACTTTACCAATATCATTTCCCTAGGTTGTTCGTCTAATGGTTTACGGGAAATTGAATAAACCACCACGGTATTTTGACTGCCTAGGGGAAATGGTACATTACAGTCCTCCCTGCACAAATTTGCTTGTCCTCGAGCAACTTCAAACCTGGAAACTGTAACACCTGCTCGTTTTCCCAAGTGGCATCCTCCACCGGTAAGTCCTTCCATTTCACTAGAAACTCCCTGACCACCCTGTTACAAAGCTTCCTCTCCCGTACCTGTAAGATCTCCTCAGGGCTTGTGGCCAACCACCCCTCGTCATCCAAAGGGGGTAACTCCTGTGAGGCAACCATATGTTGTCCTATTACCCGCTTAAGGCAAGATATGTGAAACACATTATGAATCTTGCTCCCCTCAGGTAGCTCTAGCTCGTACACAACCTGTCCCACCTTCCGAGTTATCCTGTAGGGTCCATAGTAGCGAGGTTTGAGCTTCTTCGCCCCTTTCTGTTTCAATGATGATTTTCGGTATGGTTGTAGTCGTAAGAACACTAAATCTCCCACCTCGAACGAGCGCTCGGTTCTGTGCCTGTCCGCATACATCTTCTGCTGATCCTGGGCCACCCTCATGTTTTCCTTCAATGCTCTCAGAATATCCTGACTATCCTGTATCCAATCTCTGGCCTTTGGTGCCCTACTGTCACCGAATACAACGTCTACAAAAGTCATGGCCTCGTAACCGTAGAGTGCCCGAAAAGGGGTCATGCCAATGGACATGTGATGGGTGGTATTGTAACAGTACTCCCCCAGATGTAACCACTTCACCCAGGCTCTCTGCTGCCCCAAAATGTAGTTCCGCAAATAACCTTCCACCCATTTGTTCACAACCTCTGTCTGTCCATCGGTCTGCGGGTGGTAACTAGTGCTCGGCGTTAACTCGGTACTGACCAACCTGAAAAGCTCCTGCCAAAATCCTCCCATGAACCTGCTGTCTCTATCACTAATGATGGTTTTGGGCAACCCATGCAAACGAAAAATCTCCCTGAAGAATAGCTCGGCCACCTGTGCGGTTGAATAGTCCGAAGGAATAGCGAAGAAGTGGGAAAATTTGGTGAGTATATCCACCACGACATAAATGCAATCCTTCCCCTGCACCCTGGGTAACCCGGTGATAAAATCCATGGAGATACTTTCCCATTTCTGATCTGGAATGGGCAATGGCTGTAATAATCCGGCCGGATGGGTGTGCTCCACCTTGTTCCGCTGACAAACTCCGCACTCCTGAACGTGCTTCAGTATGTCTCCCTTGAGGTTCTTCCAAGTGAACCTCTCCCGGACTTGCCTGTAAGTTTTAAGGAACCCCTGGTGTCCTGCTAAAGGTGAGTCATGTGTTGCCTGCATGATCTTCTGCCTAATGTGCGAACCTGGACCAAATAAATTCTGTCTTTATAGTAGATGACATCATCCACCACTCTGTACCTGTCATCTGTAACATGTCCATCCAAAACCTCACAAGCAAACTTGTTCTTGGAATACTCTACCAATAGAAGACTATTCCAGTCTTCCGATATGTCCATCAAGGATAGAGCAGGGGGCATCCTAGAAAGGGCGTCGGCTACCAGATTGTTCTTCCCCTTCACGTACTCGATCTCAAAATCGTAGGCCTGGATATTACTCACCCACTTATGTTGCCTGTCATTTAGTTCCTTTTGTTCCAAGAAGAATCGGAGGTTGTTGTGATCCGTCTTGACCTTGAACCTGTTGCCCACTAGATAGTGTTGGAATTTGGCCAATGCATGCATGATAGCCAGCATCTCTTTGTCATAAATAGGGTAGATCCTCTCGTAATCTCTAAGCTTCCGACTCTCGAAAGCTATGGGATGATTCTTCTGCATAAGCACGGCTCCGATACCTACTCCTGATGCATCACACTCCAACACGAAGGGTTGGGTAAAGTCTGGAAAAGTTAAGACCGGGCACGAACTCATGATGCCTTTAATCATGTCGAAGACTGCCTGGGCCTCATCTGACCACTCAAAGGCCCCCTTCTTGGTCAAATCTGTCAGTGGGGATGTCAACTGAGAAAAACCTTTCACATACCTCCGGTAGTAAGTGCACAGTCCCATGAAGCTTTTTAACTCTATAGTGTTCCTCGGCGGAGGCCAATCACGAATCGCCTGGATCTTGTCCCAGTGTACCTGTACTCCCTGAGCTCCAATCACATTCCCCAAATAGAGCATCTCTATCAACCCAAACTCACATTTGGACAGCTTCGCATACAACTCCTGTTTGTCCAATATGCCTAACACCTCATCTAGATGTTAGAGGTGTTCCTCCCAAGTGCGGTTGTAGACCAAAACGTCATCAAAGAAAACCAACAAATGCTTTCTAAGGTGCTTGCTAAACGTATGGTTCATACAGGACTGAAATGTGGTTGGGGCGTTGGTTAGCCCAAAAGGCATCACCAAGAACTCGTAGTGCCCATAGTGGCACTTGAAAGTTGTCTTGTACTCATCCCCCTCTCGCATCCTGATCTAATGGTAGCCCGACCGTAGATCAATCTTCAAAAAATACTTGGCCCCCCTCAGCTCGTCCATCAACTCATCAATCTGGGGTATAGGGTACCTGTTCTTGATGGTCCTCTTGTTGAGGGCTCGGTAATCAATGCACATTCTGAGGGTCCCATCCTTCTTCTTTACCAGTACTACAGAAGAAGCGAAAGGAATCGAACTCGATCTGATGCGGCCCATTGCCAGTAGCTCCTTGATGGTCTTTTCGATCTCATCCTTATAGGCCTTGGGGTGCCTATACGGGGTGGTAATCACTGCTCCCGTGCCCTCCTCTAACTCGATGGCGTGTTCAAAGCCCCTGTCTGGAGGCCTACCTGGAGGCATATCACCAAAGACCTTCTGATGCTTCTTCAGTAAGGCCTTTATCTCTCTCAGAAAATTAGGCTCCCCGCCCTTAGGCTTCTGTACTGAAATCTAAAACTCTGCAACCCATGCAATGTCGTCCTGCCTCATCACTGCCTCCATCCCCTTTGCGGTCACTACCTCGGGGGGGGTAAGTGTTCATGCCCCTTAAAACCACCCTTCTGTCGTCCCGTCCCTGAAACTCCATCTCCATAGTCTGGTAGTTGGTGGTGTACTTCCCTAGGGAGTATAACCACTGGACACCAAATACCACATTGGTGTCAGGCACCTTCACCACGAAGAAATCGTCTGTGATGGTGTAGTTCCCTAGGCTCAATGTCATTTGTGGGACGTATCTGGTACAATTTAGGGTGTTCTCCCCTGGTATGATCACTGAAAGCCCTCAAAGGCTTCGGTGGTAATGCCCTTTCGCTCTACCAATGAAGCATCGATAAAATTGTGGGATGCCCCACCATCCACCAACACCATCACTCTGTGTCCCTGTACTCCTCCTCTCATCCTGAAGGTATGAAACCTGGGAATATTTGAGAGTGATGCTATAGTACCTTGCTTTCCCATCGATGCCTGCTATGCCTCTGCCATCGGTGGGTCTTCCTCCTGCCTTTGTTCTCATGTCTCCTCATCCTCCCCGTTATCTGAGAAGACCTCTATGTAGTGTGCCTTGGCCTTGTCTGCACACCTGTGACCTGGTACCCATGGTTCCTGGCAACTGAAACATAGCTTTCTCCTCCTTAGATCATGCCTGGTAGCATCGTCCATCCTGTTCCTACCTGTCCAGTCCCTCTGTGGTTGTCCTGCCCATTCCCTCTGTTGTTGTCTTGTGTCGTCCCTCTGTGGTGGTCCCCTGTCATTGAACTTCGTGGGGAAGTTCGGTCTCGGGGTGAACTTGGGCCTGGGAACTGACTCCTGTAGGTCTCTAGCTCTGCTAACTGCATCCTATAGTGTAGTAGGCTTATAAGCCTTCACCCATCCTCGAAGTGGCTCGGTTAGCCCCTCTGTGAACAACATCACCAATCGGGCCTCGGAGATATCGGTGACCATCACTGATATCCTCTGGAAATTTGATATAAAGGCCTCTGCCGAACCAGTTTGTTTCAACTGTGCTAAGTCCTTGAAAGACAACTTGGGATCTCTCATGTCAAATCTATGCACTAGTCTCCCTGTAAACTCAGCATAGGTGACGATATGGGCATGTCCCGGAGTGGACATCCCGTGGTACCACCAGTCCTGTGCCTCACCCTCCAAGTGCAATGTCGCCAACTTAATGGCCTCAGTCTCTGCCATGGGGTTCAGCTGGAAGTAGGTGTCGAGCTTCTGCACCCAAGCTCGTGAAGTGCACTTCGACGTCCCATCGAAGTATGGCAAAGTGAGCTTGCCCACTATGCGTTGTAACTCGTAGCTCTGTGTGGGACCCCTGTTGAAGAATCTCGGCATGTTTCTCCCCTTGAAGCTATAAAACTCGGCAAAAGTCATAGCTTCTCTCAAATCTGGATCCATGGCCTTGTATTCCTAGAAATAAGCTGCTAGTGGCTCGTCCTCCTCTACCTGCCCTCCTGTACCTGTCTCCGCTAGTCCTAAGAACTTAGGCATGGTGGATCTAGAAATCTTGTTGTAGTCATGAGTGTGGTTCTGAGGGTCGGTCCTGGAAGTGATCACCTCCATATGAGGTATGTGTGTGTTTCCCCCTTCTTCCATCTCCCCTCTCTTGCTGCTCTCCCCTTTTTCTTCACCGTGCTTGCTCCCTAGAGCATAACCTATGATTCTGCCCATGAACTCTCGGGTCTCTCTCTGACCCTTTGCAATATCCTGTAAGGCTTTCATAAGCCCTCTGATCAATCCATCCTCTCTATCCTCTGGCAGATTTGCATTGTTTCGTGGAGTGTCCTCCATTTCTACTTCCCTGCCCTCTATGCTTCTATACCTCTTGCGCCTATAAGTGATGTTTTTCAACCCTTCCTCAGTCATCAATGACGCCCACAGCTGGCCAAGATCATGCTATGATACCACTGAAATAATCTATGTTGTAAATCTTGGGGAAACTCTTCTATTTCTGATGTTGGACTTTCGTCAAACACTTGGCATGCATCAGTAAATATGGCTGTAGGTGAAATTTGGGTTGGACTGTAGCGGATTGTTTTGTTTTTCTGGTTGTTTTAGTGGTTTTGTATCATCTTATGCCTCCCAAATGAAGTGCTCAATGTGTTATTTTGATAGCAACAAAACCCATAAAAATATAATAAAATAATCACATATGAAGCAGCAAATGGATTGAATATTGGTTGTTTTTTATTGAATAATGTAGTTGAGTTAATAACACTCAATGTGATAGGAATACCTCTTACAATAGTGAGGATGTCTGTTGTAATAGGAAGGGAATCCGCTCAGCTCTCACAGCCCCAAAGAAATGACCAAAAATTGTCCCCCACGAGCTGATAAAGGGGCATCCCATGCAATGTTTATTTGTTGTTTATTCTGAGTGTGATGGCAACCCAACTCCGTAATCAAACTCGTTGCAATACAATAGACAACCACAAGGGAGGGATCGACCAGCAGCCACCCCAAACGCAGCCACAAAGATGAGCACGCGGCAACAAGAAGGGAATGCGTCCCTTGCCTCCACGCAGCCACAAAGGAACTCCCAACTTGTGGACAAGAGAGACACGGCCAACCCCCAATGAAAACGCAGCAATAGAGAAAAAAAAAACGACCAGCAGAATGACACTCAGCCACAAATGATAACCAGCCGAGTTTAGGAGATGAAGAACACGCCCCAGCCAAGGATCACATGCAGGGTGAGAAGTAAACTCAGATTTTGAAGCCAACACACAGCTGTGGAATGGAGGGTGCGCCCAGCTAGGAGAAATACTCAAACTGTCAACTCGTCCCAATGAAGAAATGCCCTGTCTTGCCAAGCTGCAATGAAATCCTTCCTTCAATGACGATGTCGAATCAAAATGTCGATGTTTGCAAATGAGAAGCCAGGAAGACTTCTCCAATATTCAGTTAGGAAGGTATTGTTACAACCTCGAAACTGAATCTTCTCACCAAGGGTTTCGAAACCCTCGTCTCAAGCTCGCAAAAAAACAATTTTCTCAAAATGATTATTCAACAATACCTATCCAATCCTCCATCGTCCTTTTTGTCTTTCACTTTTCCTTTTTCCTCCATTAAAATATTCTTTTAATTAATAATTGGAGAGAAATACTCTCAAAGAGGGGTTTAATATTAATAAACTCACTTTTCCTAAGTTTCACTTTATAATTCGAAAGTGACTTTACCAATATCATTTCCCTAGCTTGTTCGTCTAATGGTTTACGGGAAATTGAATAAACCACCACGGTATTCTGATTGCCTAGGGGAAATGGGACATTACATTTTATCACATAGTTGGTGTAGAAACTAAAACCTTCTAATGCCATACTTTCTCACAAAGCGTGATAAACAAAGAAATGCAATTGAAGCAGACAGATTGAGAGATATGGAAGAGATTCTTGTAGGGGTGGGCGGTTGTGCAAGCTTGAATTGTAGGGATTTCTTTCTACATAGGCACAAGATTGACTAGAGATGAAGGTATCTATTGTTTTCCCAAAGAACTCTACTCACACAATTATTCACTAATCGATAAACTATGCTTGCAGGGCTGTCATGGATCAATCTTAATTAATCACATAAATGCTTTGGACTGGCCTTCCCACGAAAACATGCATCGCCCTTCCCAAAACCTACATGCAACTGAACAAATGTAAAATGTAATAAGTGTATCAAGCGGTGATTGTAGGCTTCTCCAGGCAGCTTTAGACATCGACTACAGAAGGAACTTCAGGCATCGACATTGACTGCAGTGTCTGACGGATGTGGCAATGTTTCGTTAATGACAAACCCAACACATTAATGACAAACCTATAATTCATTCCAATGAAATAATTTAATTTTTGTTCTTTTTTAAATTAATTTAGAAGTCTGACAATTACAGAGAAAAGTTTGCCTTCCACTAGGGGTTAATTAGTCCCATCAAGCTTGTTCGACCAATAAGAAATTCAAATTTTGGAATTTTATAAAATATTAAAAATAATAATAATAATAATAATAATAATAATAAATTAATAATAACTTACACGAACATTGGACATTTAAAAAAGTTTTTATGATAAAATAGGCTAGGTGCATAGGTGTTGGCTCCAAAACATACCAACTAATGTCGCAAAATGGACCAAGTAATTGGGGGTCAATTATCGTTAACTATGATACAAAAGCTAAAGTCCTTAGTCAAAGGTACAGACTAATAAAGTGATAAGTGAATAACATGTTTACTAGAACGATGATCTTATATTATTTACATGTTTATGGCAATGCAAGCAAAAGAATTAGTATGAAGTGTATGCTATTTAATTCATATGAATTTATGGAATGTTCTTATATTATTTACATGTTTGTGACTAATAAAGTGATAAGTGAATAACATGTTTACTAGAACAATGATCTTATATTATTTACATGTTTATGGCAATGCAAGCAAAAGAATTAGTATGAAGTGTATGCTATTTAATTCATATGAATTTATGGAATGTTCTTATATTATTTACATGTTTGTGGCAATGCAAACAAAAGACTTAGTATGAAGTGTATGCTATTTAATTCATATGAATTTATGGAGATCATTATTTTAAAGATATTGAACAATGTTGATTTTGTACATGAGCAATATAAGTTTTTATCATAGTCAATTTATGTATAGATTGTACCACGTGGGGTTGATATTGAATTTATACTTCATGTAATTCAACAGTGAACAATATTATTAATCAATATTTTCAATATAAGCATTATTGCTCTGTATTGTACAAGGTCTAAATGGTACAAGATATGGTAACGAATTTGTTACTTGGATTTAAATAAAGAGAATAGGGATATCTAGATGCGAATACCATGGTAGCTTAATTTGGGGTTTCTTAAATTAAACTATTAATAGTAGTTTAATATGGAGTTTGCTAATTGTGATTCATTCAAAATACAAATTTATCTAGAAATATATGTTTCCTTTTATAATATCTAAAATAGATATTTATAGCAAAAGTTAAATCTATTTATAATTCTAGCCAGGGATATCTAGATGCGAATACCATGGTAGCTTAATTTG
This sequence comes from Picea engelmannii, assembly GCA_009831015.1. Classification (NCBI taxonomy): domain Eukaryota; kingdom Viridiplantae; phylum Streptophyta; class Pinopsida; order Pinales; family Pinaceae; genus Picea; species Picea engelmannii. The sequence goes on from ML805663.1 coordinate 49,830, forward strand.
GGGTTTCTTAAATTAAACTATTAATAGTAGTTTAATATGGAGTTTGCTAATTGTGATTCATTCAAAATACAAATTTATCTAGAAATATATGTTTCCTTTTATAATATCTAAAAATAGATATTTATAGCAAAAGTTAAATCTATTTATAATACTACTTGAGCCAATATGATGTTTACATGAACCTTGTATGTTTAAAAAAACATAATCATTTATGTTTGTCTACTTTATTCTACCAACATGTGGTAAGTCAAAAAAAAATATAATCATATATGTTTTTATGCTTTATTCTACCAACATGCGGTAAGTCAAAAAATATAATCATTTATGTTTGTCTATTTTATTCTACCAACATGTGGTAAGTCAAACTATTCCATTATGAATTGCAACACATTGCTATATGCCCACGTGTCAATGATGTTATTAACCCTTATACCATGTGTTGCATTGAAATACAAGCAGAATGAGCAACAAAGTTACTTAGTACCTGGTTTTTTTTTTTTTAAGTTTGAAAAAAAATAGAACAAGAATTTATTTCCAAATAAATTACAACATAGAATGAAAGCGTTTTGTTTTAATAATAAAAATAATTATTAAAAAAATACATAATTGTAAGAAAATGATGCATAACTCAAAATCATAGTGATTTCATACTTTGACTAATTAAAATTATCTTGATCTAAAGCAATTTTTAATATTGTTATTGTTTGAATAGGTTTAATAGTGACCAGATAGACTTAATTCTAACTTTTCTCAATTAAACCTAAATAAAATTGAAGTAGGGAGACGAGAGTTACTTACAACAATTTATAATAAATAGAAATTGAAGGAACATAACTAGAGACTTTACAATCCAAGTAATGCAATGAATGTAATTGACAAATGCAATGAAAATGACTATATATTGTCAAAATGAGAAACCTCAAAATTCTCAAGGCAAATTGTGTGTTAAAGTAGGCCACCCCCAAGGATCATGACTACCTACCTCTAAATGTAGGCATGATTCCCTTAAGAATATAAATTGTGACTCTTGTTTTCTATACTACTATGAATGTACATGACAACTAGCTACACTTATTGCTTTTAATGACTATCAATTTTTATGTTATGTTATTAAACCTGAACAAGAATTTTGTACTATTTTTTCATAGTTGAAATGTTGAATTCCCAAAACATGTCCAGTGTGAGTGGTTTTGGTCCACCAAATAATATAAATTCTTATGTAACCTTTTTAGCAATTGAAATATTGAATTATGGGAACATTTCTTCCTGTGAAACCTTGACAACCTTTTTACAATTGGAATATTGAGTTCTAATATTTTAGTTTAGAAAAATAATAAACTAAATTTTTAATATGATAATTTGGATCATAAAATTTGATTTTATAAAATGTTGATAATTTATTTTCTCATAATCTAAATTTAATTGATCACTTTTGGAAAAAAAATTAGGAGGACAATGTTGACTTCTTGAAACAAATAAAAATAAAAATAGTTTAACTCATTGTAATGTCAAAACTCTTAGTTTGCATATAAGTACATTTAATTTAGAAGAATAATAAACTAAGTTTTAATAATTTGGATCATCAAATTTTATTATATAAAAATATTATTTTAACCATTTTCAATTTTAATTTAATTTTTATAATTTTAATTTAATTTATTTTAAATCAATTTTGGAAAACTTTTAGGAGGACAATGTCGACTTCTTGAAACAAATAAAAATAGTTTAACTCCTTGTAATGTCAAAACATGGCCTCATTATCGAGACCCATTCTTTATTTTCACCATAGTGATATTCAAGGGGGTGTTGGAGTTACTTCACACACACCTAGGATTTCTTTTTCCTAAGGTTTTTCCTTGTTTATTAGTCATAATTAGTCATTATCTAGTCTCCTATATTTTAGGGGAGAATATTCCACTTGGAGAATATTCTCTTTCAGTTGACACTTCAGTTTGACTAGTTGAATTGAGTTTAGATGTTGCATTGGTTTTGTCACCATGCAATATTGGGATCATCACCAGCTAATGCGCACTTGGCTTGGGATCATCACCAGACTGGCGCATTACCCTTGATTCCCTGATCTACTCCTCACTACTCTATGTTCAGTCAGTTAACTGAAGACTAGTTGACTAGTTAACTCAGCTAGGTGGCAGTTCACTCCCGTAGTTGCCTAAGAGACTAGATTAGGTGGCATTTCACTCTCGTAACTACTAGTGTGTGTCCAGATCACTCTAGACCACCACTATGGCGCATTGGTTCTCCTCCAGTGCGCACTCATTGAGTTATACAGAGTATATCATGTGTAAATTATTCATTATTCATAACGGTTAATGATAATTCTTTCATTCTTTCTCTCCTTCTCCTTCTTTCTCCTTTTCTCTCTGCAAATGTGTGTATTGTTGTCTAGCTAGATCTATTATGTGCAGGTTCAACACATTTACAGGAAGTGCTTGTCCAAGCTACAAAAACATCAACATTGCATAGCCCATATTGAATTAGCACTAATGTTGGCAAATTCCACCATCCATTTTATTCTAAAAATACAAATAACATTGTTTTTCTAAGGTTTCTCCCCTTCTATCGAAAAAGAACCAACCTAAATCGAGAGAAAGTAGTGTTGTGGTGACATTAGGTAATCTTCCTAAGCACTCCTAGGGTTGCACCTTGTTGAAGGACTTTGTAACATTTGAAGTGCAGTATTAGGAGGTAACAAAACCAATCATAAGCAACTCCTTCAAAATGATGTGACATTGTCGTTGTCTTTTCCTATTGGTATGCCAGTGGATTGGATGCAAATAAGGACCAAGGGGGTCCCTTGTCCCCTAAACAAGGAGGTCTCATAGATCAACTGGGTCTCTCGTGAAATTGTAACCTTAAATTATTAACCCAGATGATGGCCCCTCTATTATCCTTCCCCTATTTTGTTGCAAAAGCCAATCCTATCTTGACTTCTCCAACTTTTTGTGAATGATGAGCTCATTGTTTCTGGTGGAGTTTAATAATTTAGTCGTGTCGTTGTGAGCCTATCTGGTTTATTAGGTATCTATCTAAGCAACCTTTCATTCCTAACATTCATGAGTGTTGCCACCTATCTATCTTCTTCTCTCCATATCATTAAATTGTTCCACCGATCATTGGCTTTCTCTCCTTCCCTAATTATCTTTTCTTACACTTCCTTTTGTTCTTTTTCAATACCCTTGAGACGGTGTTTGATGGAATTTACTTCATCTAGGTAAATCTAAGCATCCCTTTGGACTTCATTGATGATCACCATTTTCTTCCTCTTTGCAAAATCCAACTTCCTTCATTGACCACACAGATAATTGATTTTTGGTCAACTTGAATTGAAATGGTTATTGTATTTCGCTAGGGAATTGGTATGGTGTATAACGACAACTGCGAGAAGAATGGTGGTAGTGTTAGGTACCCAAATACAAAAGATACACTGAAATAAAATGAGGAAAGAGGAAAAACCTCATGAGAAAAACTCTGTCAAAACTCTTAGTTTATATATAATTACATTTAATTTCGAAAAATAATAAACTAAGTTTTAATAATTTGAATAATCAAATTTAATTGTATAAAAAAATTATTTTAACCATTTTCAATTTTAATTTAATATTTATAATTTTAATTTGATTTATTTTTTAATAATTTAATTATTTTAAAAATTAATTAATTTTTTTAACATTCTTCCATCATACACACCATTATAATACAACTATATCGATTTTAAAATTTTTACCATACAACTATATCAATTTTAAAATTTTTACCTTTACCAAATTTCACGTTAATTTTTATATTCTAAAAAAATTGTTCTTATGAACCGTAGTAAACTTCTGCTAAACGGATGCAACACAATCTCTGTAGAAATCTTATTCCTTTTATGACTTATCCATCCTAATAATGGGAAACATCTAGATTCTAACCCGTAACTTTGAGATCATAAATTCCTTTGAAAGCGGACAAGCACACAAAACAAACTCGCCCACCAAAATGACTTCGCCGATTAATAATTAAAGTAGTTTACTAAATTCAGTGTAAACCACTTTCAATCGGGGCGGGGTTTTAACTTTTTCATAAAACGAGGGATGGCCATTCTACCCTTCTAAAATAATAATGTTTAATATTTTAAAAAATCATTTCCAATATCATTTAAATAGTGATTCAATGATGAAGATACTGGTGAAAGGTTTTAAATCGTGATTCAATGATGAAGATATTGGTGAAAGGTTTTAAATCGTGATTCAATGATGAAGATATTGGTGAAAGGTATAGTTTTTTTGTTTTTGTTTTTTTGGATGAGAAAAAATATGTTTTATATTCAAAAGGATATAAAAATACACAAATCTATCTTCGCGAAGACGAATATAAGAGGGGTACTGTGCTTGTGGATCGTTGCAGTCCATACAATCAGAAATATGTTCCTTGACACTACCGAGATCGGCTTCCAGATTAATGGGTAAGCAGCAAAATAAAACAAAAGGTGGTTGAATCAAAGATTGATCATGATGACATGACCTTCATTGCCATCTTCACACCTTGTAAAACAAATTTGTCCCGATGGCAAGTACAAAGCTTTTTTAGAAAGGGTATCCGCCTCGCTGTTTTCCTCTCTATAGATGTGTGAAAAAGAGAGCTTTCTAATCAGGTGAGTGGCTTCTTGGGTTCTCTCTTTCCAGCTTTCAAGGGCCGCCACATGGAAATCTGCTTGACCGCTCAGCCAATCAATAATAATTTTGGAGTCTCCAAGGAGTAAAAGCTCATCAATATGTAGGCGACTTGCCAGAATGAGAGACGCCCACGCTCCCAAAAGTTTTGCCTTCATGTTAGATCCTTGTCCACAGTTTAGAGTCCAACGGAAGCACGAATGAGAGTTTAGAGCGATTTTCCCTCCCGCCCCACAAAGTGAGTCGCCTTGTTGAGTCGCTCCGTCGAACCAGGCGACAGCCCTGTCATGTGGAACAGTAAATTTATGCATGCTGGGAGGTGGATCCGTTGGTTGTTTTCTTTACAAAGTCGCCTCAACAAGAATTAAATTTACCACTGGAGACTTCTCATCAAAAAGTGCAGAGTTTCTGGCCTTCTAGACCTGCCAGCAGGGAAAGACTGGCAACAGAGCAAGGTTCTTATAATCGCCCATCCAGTTTTGAAAACAGTTGGGCACGCTGGAACCTGTCCACGTCGAGGTGAGCTTTAGCGCAGGTGCTATGAGCTGCCAGGGGAAAGGTATAGTTGTGTGTTGCATAGCAATCTATAAAATAATATATGAAAAATCTAAGTCCGAATTGAGGGAGCATGAATCTAGTATGTGTGCAATGTCCAAAGGCATGGGATGGTGTGGTATCGACCTAGTGAGAATGTGCTCTCGAGGTTTGAGCTTCCTTACACTTCCAACGCAGCTATTAATCTCTATAAAACTCCCAACTCCCCACTCCGCACAAGACTCTGTGCATTATAATGAAACGATAATATTTTAAAGGTGTTGTTTAATTGTTCTATAAAATGGTTTTTTCATAAAATCTGGTTACATAATTCTACATGAAATCATTATTTTTTATTATTTAAAATCTATTTATAAATAAATAAATAGATTCAACATGCTGAAAAACTTTTGGGACACTCAGATTATACAAAAATAATCACTCAAATCTGTAAACTAACAATTTCTTTTCGAGCAAAAATCTCTAAAAAATATCCCTTAAAAAAAGTCATTTCATAAAAAGTTTAAACTACGACTCTCTTTAATTATTCCTAAAATCTCTTTCCATTCGCATACTTAGAGGTCAATGTTTTAAGTTGATTATTCGTATATCTCTTTCCATTCACATACATGGATATCAATGCTTCAAGTTGATTTGATATATGTACTAAGGCAAATGGTAAACTATTTTTAGAATAAAATAATAGATAAATAATTATATAGTATAATTAAAAATTATATTTTTATTTTTGAAATTATATTAAAATTAATAAATAATTTCAATATTTCAAAGTTTTATTATTATATTTATTTAATATCTAAAATAATTAATATAAGTGATAATAGTAGATGTGACATGTGTACAAATAAGTATAGATGACCATAATTAATAAGGATACATGGCAAACTGTTTGATTTTTTAATTTTTAAATATTTTTTTAAAATCCCACAATTAAGTGTAAAACCACATAAAAATTGTCCAATCATATTTAATAACCAGTCACAAAATAAGAATTTATATTTAGAAAATTTAAAAATTATTTTTGAATTTAAAGAATAATCAATTTAATAGATAAAATTTTGGAAACTTTTAAAAACTTTATGAAAATGAAAAAATTACAAATTATTTAAAAATCAAAGCAAATCAACTACAAATCAATTACAATATACTTGCCTTAAGTATAATAAGACAACTTATTTCTATATTTGATTTTTGGTCTTTATGAAATGGAATGATAACAATATAGAAATGTATAATATTTTAATGAAAAAATAAAAACTAACATTTGATTTCATCATAATGAATTATTTCAAACCCAAATTGAATTGATATGTAGGGTAGGTTCGAACCATGTACATTACACATAGTTTACAGTTCCAACATGTCTTATCCATTATTTCAAGATTTTGTGCGGGATTTATGTCCATAAATAATTTTTCCCAAGTAGCAACATGTGTCATTATTTACTCCAGATTGTTATGACCAGTATTTAAGAAACATAAACACCTAATAAGCATGCAATTGCATAGAACAATAATGATTTAATTGTCTGGACTACAACCATTGAACCAAATAGGCTTGAATCAATGTATGAGGCCTTCTACCCGCCTACCCCATTTGAACCTCCATGCCCCGTTAGAACACTCTAATACCTATTAATGGGAGCTTAGAAAAATGCCAAATAGCCATGAAATCCACCATTATTTACGATTTTATACATAAAGCATTAGACATTGCCCTTATTTATAAGTTAATCTCTAGCTTGTATAGACGAACCTTATCATTGGGGTAAACACATGTGATTCGCAAGCGTGGATTATGTTCAAATCCACATAATCCATATTACATTTTTATCCCAACATAGACTATCCAATGTTGACACATGGAGTATGGAACATATTATTAAGGTAATATCAAGGGAGTAAGTTTCCATGTACATTAATGTTAGGCATGATAAAATTTACTAATATTTAATATTCTTCTTTCGAATGATTTTCTATTGATTATCTAATATAGTCAACTATATATTTTTCCTTTTCATAAATATAATTCACTATATCTATATACTAGATTGGCAATCATTGGGCGCATCAATAAATTTTGAAGGTCTTCAATTTTATTTTCTAAATGAAACTAGGGCTCAATTTTTAAGTAAGCACTCGACGACTTTTCTTTTTCAAGTTATATAAATTTTACCTGACAAGAAGGAATTGAGCTTTGTAGAAATGTGCATATTCCCAAATAGAAAAATTCCACATTGAATTGTACCCACTGGTGAACAAATCCAATGTCTTGATATCAAAATCAACTTTAACTCTCTACTTCAACTATCCTTGACAATTGACCTCTACAAGGATAGGGAAACGACAGGTAAAATATTGAAAGTGATTTTGTTGTGGTCGAGTCATATTTGTATGTCGGTGTTTTAAAGCAAGTCATATTCGTTTTCTATTGGTATAAAGGTACTTATCTCAAAAATGCATTGAGGAAAGATGTTTCTTGCAATTTTGTACATAATGTAGTGGCTTTATGTGATGATATTTATGTGTACATTGAAGAGTGTGATTGCTACATACCTACAATCTACCCAATTTTTTCTTTGCAAACTCGAGTTTCTCCTAAGTTTGTTTTGGCACCTGAGGTCGCGTGGCACTGCCTTGTCTCAACCACAGTGGCTTAGCTAGTCTGCACCTACTACAACCAAACTATGCCTCTTCACTCAAGGTCTACCCACAACTTCGCCTTAAGATACTATATGTCAAATGCAACTAAGTCATACTCAACCAAGTTCATTCAATAGTAGGAACACGTCCAACCACAACCTTTAAAACATCCCAACAATACTGTAACACTTAGCCAATATTTTGATACTTATCCAACACAAAGCAAAGCAAAGAAAAATAACATCCAACACATAAAGAGTTGACAACACACATGTATAGGTGGCACCCAAGGCAAGTAACTTAACTTTATTTAGATGAAGAATGCTACAGATATACGACAAGGGAGTTGCAACCTTCTTCCTACAACTCTATTACAAATGTACAACAATTCTAAGGCAATATTTCCTTCTACCTACTTCTCAACAAACTTGCATAATCCAACCCTCGAAGCAACCACATGCCTACCTTCTATAGGTCTTGTCTTATTCTTCTCCTCACTTTGTCGGTGTAATTCAACCTATTGTGCCAACCTTGAAGTTAGAAAAAATTATAGAGCTCCTTTACACTTCTTATGAATGATTAATGAATGATTGATTAATTCCCTTGGCACCTTTGAGGAATCCACTATTTATATAGGACTTGTCTTGTACTTGCAATCCCCTCCAAGCATAAGTGGACCCAACTTCCCACATTACCAACTTCAATTATGCCCGATGGTGCCTCTACCCCCTTCATGACTTGTCCGTCGATTGTCCAATGTTCATTGGTGTTGTGCCTAAAGTGTCACACATCCATCTACGCCCAATTGTGCCTAGTGCGCCCAACAATGTGCCCAAATGCATCCAATGGATGTGTGCTCAATGGATGTGTGCCCAATGGATGTGCACCCAATGAGTGCATCCCACGATTGCACTCCACTTATGCATGTGCTCGAAGGTACTTCTTCCCTCTATCATAACCCCCAAGTGTGGACTACCCAACTCCTTAGGTTGCATGTAGCTCAAGCACCCAAGTCTATAAACTCCAGTCAAGTTCTCTATGCCAATCTGGTATGTCATGTATCATATTGCTAATCGGGCAAGGTCATCTGCCATAATTCCCACTTTTCCTTCCCTCGACAAGTTCCCTTTCAAACTTCTCTTAGAGCACCCAACTAGTGCGAGTTGTCAAGGTCTGCAATGTGCCTAGCATGATTAAGGGCACTTGACATGATTGTGGTGCACCTTGCCAACATGCAAGGGCATCCAAAACCGACTCTTCTAGCCATCAACCTTATGTAATGTCCATCTATGCTAGTCAATGATCATCAAGTTGATCATGCGATGGAGGTTCCCGAAGCCATTCAAGGCTAGGGCCTCACATCCTCCCTCACCAAAATCCATTATTGTCTCTGATAACATCCTCAATAACTTGTTGTCCTCCAAGTTTGTTGCCCATATCCATGCATCCATCTACAATCAACTTCTTCAACTAATCCACACTGTCACTGCCGGAATTTCTATGCAACTGGCCAATGTCCAATTTTTCCCTTGAACAAAGTGTCTTTGCCCTGCTTTTTCCAACAATTCCTCTTGGATGTCTTTGTTGCTGCTATGATTGCAATCTAATTCGAATACTATTTTGGCTACCTATTGTTGTTGCAATCTAAACTTCATTAAGAAGATAAAAAAAATGTTCAAGTGTTGCACCATCCAACCTACTATTACATTAGTACCCTTGACCCATTCTACCATGTTTCTATACACTAGACTCTCCATGCCTTGAAGTGGTTAGGTAACCAATCCGAATATCATTCCCAAACCATAAGAATGCACTAATTCATGCCCATAATGATCGCTTCCTTTTTCACCTCAATCTACGTGTACAACTCTATCGGACCAAGGCAAGATCACCACCTTCACCTCCAAATTGTCAAGTCACCTCCTACAACCCAAAACTCTAACTTTTTCGTTGAACTTGGCACCTTTTCTTGGTGCACTTAGGCTCCACTGCCAACTCCCAAACAACAACTTGCACTAAGGTCTAAAATCAAGAAGAGGGTGGAAGATGGCCATCACAACCATTGCCCTCAAACACTCTAACAGTCTGTCCAAATTCCTCTAAGTCAGATGAGTCAACCAAAATACTTCCATACCTCTTTCTTACGAGAGGCACACCCGCACTGGTGCTTCCATCACCTTCAACTAATGATCTCATGGTCACCGAGTAATCTTGTCAATCATCCTCAAACTACCCAATGAGCGCTCTATCTCATCCAAGGTCCCCCATATATGAAGGTGGGAGAGCATCTTCCCTATCAACTTGGTCGAATTTCCTATATGAACCATCCATGTCGAATGCACATGTTTCTTGGTAAACTCCTTTGTTGTCTCCACCTATCCACTTAGAACTACACCGCCCTACTCCTCCAAGCAAGTGTCTATTGCTTTGGCACTATTTTCATTTCTACACAAAGGAAAGGTGTCCACCCCTTCCTCAAAATTGTCAAGCTACCTCATACAAGTCAACATGTTCTTCAAGGCACTTATGCACTAGCACCTCCTTGCCCACTATCCTATTTCTTGGAAAACAAATTTTCTAAGCCAAAATTGATGTGGAGAAGAAGATGGGCTATTGCCATTGTGAGTTTCATCCTTTTAACAAAATGACTCCCCCCTTGTCTATCCTTTCACTAAACTTGGCACCTTTACATGCACCTTAGGATCCATTGCTTGCTCCTAGGAAGTGGGCCACATGTGGCTTTGATTAGTGAATAGAATATGCCAGGTGGCTACCAAGGCCACCTTCAACAATGATCTGCCCAAAATCCACTATGGGATTTATCTTAGAAAATTGTTGTCCTTGACCTCCTACCCCAAACTTGCCTAAACATGTTGTCAAGGCATTGAGAACCTCCAATATTTTTTTTGAAGTTTGTTGCACTTAGGCTCCTCCCAAGCCTACTAGCTTTGCCTTCAAAATCTGTTACACTTGGACTTCTTCCAAGTCTTCCAACTTCTCCTTCATAGGACAATCAATGGAAAGTTGATTCTGATAACAAAAGAAACAAATGACATGCTTACCTCTAAACTTAGGCAATTTTAGTTGCTTCCTTGTCTTCACAGACTCTTCTTCTATGCCATCCATGTTGTACATGGGCACATGGCCAAAAAATCTACCTCGAGTCTCAAAGACTCAATTTGTCATTGTTGCCTCAAGCCTGCTCTTGTCCACAATCTCAACCTATCATTGAAGCTTGTTGCTCCCTTCCAAGTCATGGTAAAGAGTTTTTGAAGTCTTCAACTGTGCATATGTACTATCTTGGTTGCTTGTTGCACCAAGGCACTAAGTCTGCCTTTCTAGTCTTCAAGTCACTCTTGCGGCTACCTAGCAACTCATCCCAAATCCTACTGCTTTGGCTCAAGTTCACATAGACATGATGAAGAATGCTTGAACAACTCTAATGTCACTTGTGATAGTAGTGACAATGGTGAAAAGCACCAAAACTGCCTCAAAGTCAACTCCGATACCACTTTTCCTTCAAAAAGTGGTGAAGAGTATGCTCTAATACTACTTGTTACAGACCAATAGTTTGCTCGATTTTTTCTTGGCAAACTTGAGTTTCTCTCAAGTTTGTTTCATCACTTGATATCATTTGACATTGTCTTGCCTAAACCATATTGGTTTGGCCAATCTGCACCTACTGCAACCAAACTATGCCTCTTCACTTAAGGTCTACCCATAATTTCGCCTTAAACTACAATCTATCAAATGCAACCAAGTCCTACTCAACCAAGTTCATTCAACAATAGGCACATGTCCAACCATAGCCTTTAAAACATCCTAGAAATACTTTAACACTTAGCCAATATTTCAATACATAACCAACACAAAGCAAAGCAAGGAACAATAACATCCAACACATAAAGAGTCCACAACACACATGTATAGGTAGCACCCAAGGTAGGTGCCTTAACTTTATTTAGATGAAGAATGTTACATATATACAACAAGGGACTTGTTGTCTTTTGCCTACAACTATATTACATATGTAAAATGAGTCTAAGGCAATACAACCTTTTGCATATTGCCCAATAGATTTGCACAATCCAATCCCTGAAGCAACCATAAGCCTACCTCTTACAGGTCATATCTTCTTCTTCTTCTCACTCAACCAATGCAATTCACCCTACTATGCAAACTTTAAACCTAACACAAACTACAAAGCTCCTTTACACTCCTTGTGAATTATGAATGAATGAATGATTGATTCCTTTAACATCTTTGAGGCCTCCACTATTTATACAAGACTTGGCTTGCACTTGCAAGCCCCTCCGAGTCTAAGTGGACCCAGGTGTCCACATTGCCAACTTTGACTATGCCCAATGGTGCCTCTTCATGACTTATTTGTTGGTCATCCAACGTCTAATGGTGTTGCACCCAAAGTGCCATGTGCCCAACAAGTGCCTTCAACTGTGCCAGTGTGCCTATTGCGCTTGACAATGTGCTCAAGTGCACCCAATATATGTGTGCATGATGGATGGGTGCCTGGTGGTTGTGTGCCCAATGAGTGCATCCCATGATTGCACTCCATGGATGCTTGTGCCTAAAGGCACTTTTTCCATCCGTTGCAACCCTTAAGTGTGGACTACCCAACTCCTTGGGTCTGCATGTAACTCGAGCTCCTAGGTCTATTAAAGCTAGTCAAGTTCTCTATGCCAATTTTGTATGTCATGCATCATACTTGCAGATCAGACGAAGTCACCTACCATAACCCCCACTTTTCTTTTTCTCGACAAGTTCACTTCCAAACTCTCTTGATGTGTCCAACTACTGTGAGCTGCCAAGGTCTACAATGTGCCCTGTCTGAACAAGGGTGCTCAACATGTCTATAGTGTGCTTGCCATCATGCAAGGGTGTCCAAAATTGACTCTTATAGCCATCAACCTTCTGTCATGCCCATTTGTGCTAGTTAATGACCACCAAGGTGATCATGTGGTGGAGTTGCTTGAAGCCATTCAAGGTTAGGGCCTTATAGTAACCTTATTGAAGCTTTAGTTGCTTCCATCATCACCACTTCTCATACTCTAAGATGAACTTAAAGACTGAAGATAAGCCATGTACAATGATGCCAAACAATGTCAAAGTTTCCTCTTCTTTCAACATTAACATGGAAAGGTATATTGGTTCATCCCTCCCAAAGGTTTGACAATTATGCCCAAACATACATTCTTCTATGTTGAATGATATCTCTATTGTGCTTTTCTCATTGTTGATTATAAAACTTGATGTCAATATAAATGTCACTTTCACGTCTCCTATTCATAGAATCTACATTTTAACATTGATTTAATTCATGGCCAAATTTATAAAAAAACATATTCAACTTGTTCACAATATAAAACATATCTTTTACACTTTACTACCATGTCATACATCACTCTAAAATGTTGGTGGAAAATCATTGAACCTACTAAACATAATAAAATAATAATAATAATAAATGCTCCCCTAAGATAGAGGTCCACTCTGTGAGCTTGGAACCCTTGAGCCTTGATAAGTTACAAGTTATTGATCTTGCAAATTGTTAGATATACTCTTGAATTACACGGATAGTAGGTTTGATCTAAGACTTAGCCCAGATTAAACCTACAATTGACATCAATAGGTTTGATCTAAGACTTAGCCCAAATTAAACCTACAATTACCAAATCCCATCATTAAAAATAAAATAAAAATAAATGCTACCCCAACATCTTAGCGACACGAAACGTGAATGGGATGTTGTACCCACGACGTTGCTCATGTGGATGGAGACGTGGACCTCAAACCTAAATACAAGTCAATACTAGCAAGACGAAAGTGGTAATTTTTTCTAGCAAAAGAACACATAAGCAACATAAGTTCTACTTTGAAGGCAACACTCTTGAAGAAGTGGCAGATTACAAATACCTCGGAATTGACTTCAACAAAACTCTAAGTTGGGAAGGTTGCAGAAAGAAACGAACTTTGGGAGGTTGGAAAGCGTTCTATGCTTTTCAAAATAGATGCAGAGAAGCAGAGCTATGGGATTGGAAGGCTATGCAAACTCTCTTTGGACTTTTAGTGATCCCGGTGGTTCTATATGGTTGTGAAGTGTTGTTCCAAAGTCTGTACTTAAGGCTTAGAAAGTACAGTTTCTAGGCATCCGAAAGTGAGTAAAGGATAAAAAAGGGGGAAGAGTCAACCTTCGGGAAAGGAAGCTAAGGTTGATTTCCAGGTTGTTGTTGTCTTGCTTCCAACTGTTCCTGGATGCTTATATCTCGTTCAATCGCGGCCCATGAACGTTCAAGTTCTGCCCGGGTGGTGGTTGTTTTAAGTATGGTATCGAAAAGGTTCAAAGCTATATGAGTTTGGTCCGACAAACCGGGTTCAATATTGGGTTGCCTTACAACGGGGACAGTCAAGGAGGAACAAGAAAAATAAAGGAGAATTCGAGGTTTTTGATGTTGTATCAATTTGATCGTATAAAAGAGAACTTTTAAATCCAATATAGAAGATAAAGTGAAAACCAAAGGCCTTTTCATGTAACTGAGTTATCTTTTAAATAAATGGTGTGTGAAATGTGAGAAAAACATTTAGCTGTCTATAATGCGTGCTCCTTTCAAGGGAGAATCTCACCCTGTAAACAGAAGAAGAAAATAAGATAAGAAGAAATATAACGAAGCATAAAATATGACAATCTAAAGAGTTCACAGGTCTTGTACCTACTAATATCCGATACATAGGAAAAACTGTAAACAATATAGACGACTAAAAATTGATCACCATAGTAGAGGTTTTACTAAATTGCAGTAAAAACATTCATCAGATATATATATGCGAAATGAAATTAAATATGAAATCACAGAGGAAACAAACTCATAACACAGTCTTGACGGAATCGGGAATCTTCGGATTGCTTTGTATTAATTTTTCAAAAGGAGAGAGTCTCTATTACAATCGACCAAAAAGGTCCAACCCTTTTTTCTTTCTTCTAATTACATATGTATACAACTTCTGCATGCTAGGATCTCAATCATCCCAGGAGTTTTTTCGATTACAAAAAGGAGATTTATGCATTCCAATTCTTTTCCTTTGTCCTCTTTTGGGCGGATGGATCACCTTCCTTTCTTTAAACTTTGGGTTCTGAAAACAGAACGGGCATAAACATGTCATTATTTGGTCCCTGAAAACTGTCCCTTCGCCTACTATGTGCAAGTGACGCACTTCTCCACCAGATGGGTTATCAACCTGGAAGGATCCGCTTGGTTGTTTGCCTCGAAGGTGTAACAATCCTTCGCTAACTGTGGCAACCTTCCTCCTACTTGTCGATCTCTAGTGGTGATAGAACATAACAATACACTTGGATTTATTAGCCACTTATCCACCTGGACTATATTTGTCTAAGTTACCTGTGTTATTTCAGTCTGCACTCTTTCCTCATTCTCCTTGATGTTGAGCAGGTGCTTGGCTATATCCACCTGGCCCAATGTCCCGGTGTTGCTTTCACTATCAAGACCTAACAAACTTTCATCTATCTCCCCTAGAGTTTCTTCACAAAAATTTCTCACCTCTTTAGCTTTCTCTTTGCCCTCTAATATATTTCATTCCCATGCCTTCAGTAAGATGTTACCTCTGGTCTGGTCTGGGATGGAGAGCTTGGAACTATTGCCCACTTCATTTTTCGTCGTGGCTATAACAGCCTCTCGGAAAATGACCCGAGCTACCCCAGATTCTCTTTCTCTCAAGGAGATGTCTTCCAGCACTCGATCAATGATTTGGAAAAGGGTTTGAATGGTCTCCACCTTAGCAAGTAAATCTTGTTGAGTTTTCGACACTCTTCTTAGAATTGCTATGGCTTGGGATTGGAATATCCCGATATCTATCACATGGCTTTCGATGAAATTTAATTTGGCCTGTAATTACCCTATTAACTCCTCTTGTTGGCTTATCTGTGATTGGCTGGTCTGGGCCGCCTACTGTGTTTGTTCGAGATCGGACTTGAGTCGTTCGATTTCTTTTTTATCAGCTGCTCTAGCTTGCTCTATACATGTGTTCGTTTGATCTCTGGAAGATGCCTCTACTGTAACTATCTTAGCCTCCAAAGTTTTGATCAAGCGGTTTTTTCGCTTCAACTGTTCTTCTAGGGATTCGATAGAAACTTGGTTGGCTGTAGCAAAAGCCCCCAACGTCCCTGTTATCTGGGTTGCAAATTCCTCTTATTTCATGGCTCTCCCATCTGCGAGGATTTCAAATTTCTTTGCTACCGTGACTGCTTCTTGATAAAGTTCTTACTTCACAACGGCCTTTCTCTTCTTATCGAAGAAAAACTCGTTCAGAGGCAACTCTTCCACAGTTATGGGTGTTAGTTCTTTGCCAAAAATCCATCCTGAGTCTGGGATCCCCTTTGTGGACAGTAGGGGAGTAACATAAATGATGGGATTGTCGATCTGCTTGGATGATTTCCCCAGGGTAACAACCAAGGCTGGCTTGCTTGAAGGGTTGGAGATCTCGTCTTCCTGTTTCGGGCCCCCGATTTGCTTCTTCTTTTCTTGGTGTTCCTCTTGGTCAGGTCCTGAATCTTTGGAGCCCTTGGCTTCTCTTTTCTGTATATCTGTAGTCGGCAGGTTCTTACCCTATAAGACCGAGGGAAGGCAACTCCGTCGGTGCTCCTGAAATTTGAAAAAATCAACCTTCTCCTCGAGCAACAGGGTTTGAATCTGACTTAGGACCTTGGCATAGGATCTCGCCCCTCGGAAGACGTCATCATGAGGTGAATGCTCATGTTCATACTTTTTAAGGCCACAACTAGCCATGTGATTACCCACGATCCTGTGTGGGTCGTGCTTCTTGTACTCAATGTGGACCAATTTAATATCCTCCAAAGTCGTTGCCTTAGCTTTTGCGTGTTTGAAATCTAATAAAGAACAGGTATTCAAATGAATGGGGAAAGACGGCCATACCTTCTTCGAAAATCCTTTAATCTCCTTCCTTATGCCACCAATCACAGTTTCCCTAGTGATTTCACGACAAACCAACCTATCCGGTATGAATAATGGTAGAGCATAGGGGGGACCAGAAGTGCCAAAAACCCTGATGTATGAAAATTCAGCCTCTACTTACCAGTCGACCACGTTGCTCAAGTTGGTGGTGACGTTATCTAAAATCCTGAGCAGTGGGTTGCCAAAGATGGATACATGCATTGGTACCATTACCTAATTGAAAATTTTGTATATAAAATATGAGGCCTTATCTTTCCAAAGTTTTGAGTGGTAGACGTGGATAGGCTCAGCCTCTGATGGAGTCCAGATCCAGCTCATTAGGGGGAAAGGTGTCATGAAACAAACAACATCCATGATGTAGGCAGACATGAAAAATGAAGCGGCCTTCCCACTCACCTTCTGCATTTGATACTCGGTAATCCGGATGGTTAAATTGTCTGACAACAATTTGGCCCAGTCGAAGGAAAATCCTTCAACCATTGTATGAATGAGAGGTACCCACGAGAGGAAACAATGTGTGGTGTCATCCTTCCCATACAACCTACAGGTCATCATGGCTATATATTTGAATTGCGATTCCAAGGAAGAGATTGAATAAACTTTGTTACCGTCTGCCTTGAACTTCGCGGGGTGCGAGACCCAATCCTTGATCAGATCAGAGAAATTTTTGTCGTATTGCTTGCACTCTTTCCGCTTAAAACCTTCCAGAAACTCGGCATTGTGTGAAAAGTTCAGTGTGGGTGACAATTGGTACATCACCTGTAAATGTTCTGGTCTGAAGGTTCCAATGGTCACCTTCTACTCGCTGATAATAGTTCTGGTCGGGATATCCACTTGATCCAATGCCCATCGGATCATATCATAATAGGGAAGGAGTCTAGGCCTGGCCGCTATCTTATGCATCTCTGCTTGAACGACGATTTTGTATTTGGTGGCAAAATCGTTCATCTCATTATCACTAGAGTCATCTCAACAGTTTACTAAATCGGACTGAAGAACCTCGGAGACGTATGACCAGGTTCTGACAGAATCGACACTTTGAGGTGAAGTATAGGAAACAGTATCTGAGCCTTGCCCTGAACTCTCAACAATCGCCTTGAACTCTTTTCGTGGGGCCATGATAGAGGAATCTGACTTAGCTCTCCTGTAGTGAAAATGTGTATACATACAGAAATTAACCTGGTGAGAAAAGCTTTTTTGCGCAAGATAGAAATGAAATTTTAAACAATGAGAGAAATAACTCTATATCTCGACCAATGAAAGTAAACTTACCAAAGAGAAATTATGAAATAGAAAGAAAACACAAACTGGTATATACAATGGAAATTTTTTAGGAACCAATTATTGCATATAATGTTTTAAATAAAGCCCGTTGATAGGGGCGTTGAAGATTTTACCGTCCAGATTTTCTAATATAAACGAATTTTTTCCTTCGGGAGCTGCGACTTTGAACGGTCCGTACTAGATATGATAAAATTTACTGTGTTTCGCCGAGTCTTCCTTCCTAGCATCCCATTTCAAGACCAAATCGCCCGGGAGAAACTCTCTGTCTTTTGCCTTACGGTCGAATAACGTTTTCATGTCGTCTTGGTATTTCTACAACCTTTCATCCACTTCAACCCTGTGTTGTTGTACTTCAATCAGCTGGTTTATCCTTCTTGTGACATGATTTGGTTCTTCTTTCTCATCTTGCCAGAGTTTCATTACCGGAAGCGCTAGATTTATGGGTAATACCACGTCAGTCCCGTACACCATTTGGAAAGGAGAAGTGCCAATAGATTTTTCCGTGCCTATCCGATTTGCCCTTAAAGCATATTTCAAATGCACGTGCCAAGATTTTTTGTTCGCGTTCAACACTTTCTTAATTGCATTGATCAGACTCTTGTTTGAAGACTCGGATAGTTCATTTCCTTGAGGGTAATATGTCGTGGAATGGTCAAGCACGATATTGTATTTTTGGCAAAAACTGATCATAGCCATAGATTTAAAAGCCTGGGCATTATCTGTGACTATCTTCTGGGGGCAGCCGAATCTAGATAAAATGTTTTCTTCTAGGAAATCTATTACCACCAAATCTGTTTCCCTTCTTGTTGGAATAGCCTCCACCCATTTAGTGAAGTAATCTGTGGCAGTCAAGATCCATTTGTGTTGAGCGCTAGAATGGGGGTTAATTTTGCCTATAAAATCTAGTCCCCATTGTTGAAAAGGAGCTTATGTTTTGACCGGGACTAAAGGTAGCGCTGGGAGTTTATGCTTGCTTGCGAACAATTGGCAAGGGTTGCAAGTTCTGACTTTGGCATTGACGTCTGAGAAAAGTTTTGGCCAATAATACCCTGCCCTTAGGATCTTATAAGTTGTCGCCATCCAAGCGTGATGTCCCCCGCACACCCCTTCATGTAATTCATTTATGACCTTCTCTGTTTCTTATTCAACCAAACAAACCAACAGGAAGCCAAGTGGATCCTTCCAATACAATTGACTTTCCGATATACAGTACTTGACCACATGTAGTTTTAGCATCCTAGCTTTGGATGGGGATAAATCACTCGGGCATTTCAAGGTCAGCAGGTAGGACACTATATTATTGTACCAATCTGATGAGGCAAACTTCTCTTCGATTTTGATCGCACTTGTTTGCTCATCGAGCTCGTGCATGTACACACCCTCTTCACATCCCTGTAGGCCATTTATATCGAGGGCTCTGAAATTTGATTCAGCTAAGAGTTTAGCCAAACCTTGTCCCTTTACCAGTCTCATCGACTTTATCTCCAGATCAAATTCTTGGATTTTAGCGAGCCACCGTCCCCTTTCTCCATCACTGTCAGACTGAACCAAAATATCTTTTACAGAGCTGGTAGGTACGTACGTTATTACCTTGGAATGCAACACGTAAGTTCTAAAAGCCTTTATTTCCTTCACCATAGAGTACGCTTGTTTTTCCATTATATCGTATTTGAGTTCAGCGTCTCTGAGACTTTTGCTGAAAAAAGTTATCGGTTGTTCGAAACCTTCTTCATTTTTCTGGAGGAGTACCCCGGCAATTGTATGTTCAGAGGCGAACGAGAAAATATGAAAATCCTTTAGATAGTTAGGGCTTGCTAGTACAGGTGCCTCGCTTATAACCTTATTGATGCGTGCAAATGATTCTTTGGCCTCTACTGTCCATTTCACTTCGTTGTTTTTCTCTAACATATATGTGATCAATTTCACAATTTCAGCAAAGTTTGGGATAAACCTCCTCAAAAAATTTATCTTTCCTAAGAATGACTGAATTTATTTTACATTTCTAGGAATATTTATAGTGTCTATCCCTGCTAGGATCAATTTTAATTCCATCTCGAGACACAATATGGCCCAAGAGTTTACCTTCTTGCATGGAAAAGTAAGACTTTTTGGGGTTTCAAGACAGACCAAACCTGCGGCATTTTTCAAACATCTACTTGAGATGCATCAAATGATCTTCGTCAGATTTAGAAAAAATGGTTAGATCATCAAGATAGATAACCACGAACTTGTCTCTTTCGCCGATGAAAGCGATGTCCATAGCACGTTGGAAGGTGGCACCTGCATTCATTAGACCAAAAGGCATCTTATCATACATGAATGTACCCCAAGGGGTAGTGAAGGTTGTTTTTTCTTTATCATGTTCATTTACGGCAATTTGATTGTACCCAGAGAACCCGTCGATCATCGACATCCTATTTGCCCCAACTACCTTTTCTAATACGTCATCCATTTTGGGCAGAGGGTAGTTGTCTTTGAGGGA
The DNA here is from genome assembly GCA_009831015.1 of Picea engelmannii. Classification (NCBI taxonomy): domain Eukaryota; kingdom Viridiplantae; phylum Streptophyta; class Pinopsida; order Pinales; family Pinaceae; genus Picea; species Picea engelmannii. The sequence goes on from ML805663.1 coordinate 70,468, forward strand.
GGACTTATTTAGATTTCTAAGATCGACACACAGTCTAATCTCCACGTTCTTCTTTCTAACTGGGAGCAGGTTTGCTACCCAATCGGAGTATCTCAGTGGTACTATTATTTTTGCGTCCAAGAGATTTTTAACTCCCCTTTCGACCACGGGCAATAAGATAGGGTTGATTTGTCTAAGTTTTTGTCTAAAGGGTTTGACACCGGGCTTCAGAGGTATCTTATGTTCGATCATAGTGGTGTCGTAGGTTCCTAGTTCTTCGTAAGACCAAGCGAAAACATCTTTATACCGTGCGAGTAAGTCTTTATACTTGCTTTTTACCTCAGGGGGGAGGTACTTTGATATTTTTACCATCCTAGGCTCCTCTTTTGTCCCTACGTCGCAATATTCAACCTCCTCTGGTTGGGGTTGCAGAGTGGATTTTAAGGGCATGTCATTCTGATCGAAAAGTCTCTCCAGGGGGATTTGTCCCTTTGGAATCTGATTGTTCTTTAAAACTAACATGCGATAGTTAGCAATTTTTTTTCGGAACTCCTGAGGCTCCTCTCCCTCCTGCATAATCCAGGTATGATCATTTTGGTCCTCTTGGTCAATGTGGGTTTTAGAGATATCACCTACCATTTCTAGGAATTTTCTGATCTGTTCGTCATCCTCGAAAACCTGCCAGTGTTGTATATTGTTTGGTATGGATGGTCTGTGCCTTACCTCTATGTGGTACTTTAATTTGAAAGTGGAGGGAGATACGAAATTTGAAGTCACTTTGGCCAGTGAATCGGCTTGTTGGTTTTCGGCCTGTGGGATGAAATGAGCCTTTACCGATGAAAAGAAATTTTCTATAAGATCCCAGGCGCAATTTCTGTAAGATCTCAATCTTGGGTGCTTGGCCTGGTAGTCCCAATTTATCTGCTTCACTATCAACTCTGCATGTTCGTAAACTTTCAGGTTCTTTATGTTCAACTTCCTGGCAGCTTCCAACCCTAAGACTAAGGCTTCATACTCACAGACGTTATTTGTGTAGTCTATATCCCACTGAAGCCTGTAAGAGAAAGGGATAACAAAATAATTTTTAGGTGCCACAAAAAGTACTCTTGCACCTGCTCCTTCACATGACAAGGCACCATCAAAAAACATTTTCCAAATCCCAGTACTATACATATTTTCATATGTTTTTCCTGATTCATTATTTTCTAAGCAATTCTCTTCTGCATAGCTATTTACATCATCATCAAAAGACATAATACAATTTTCTAGATCTTGATCGGCAATATAAACAGGAAAATTGTCAGGATTTTGAGGGTTGCTCACTGTTTAGGCTAGCCTTGTTTCCCTGTATAACTGAGTAAGTTGTCCGCCAAACATAGGAATCGTGGCGTAAGTCATGTCTAGTTGGAGAGACCCACCAAGTTTGGCTACCCACGACCTAGATAGAAGTAGGCCATACTTCAGGGGTATATCAACAATAACTACATCCAGCAGGATGCTTTTTACTGGGACTTGTGCAAGAGTGACTAGTAAATCTTTTATCATACCCAGGCACTTAACTCTTCTAGAATCGAAAGAGTAGAGATCCCCATAAGGCCTGGTGATCTCGAGGCCTAGTCTATCCATAATAGTTTTTGGCATCACATTATGTGAGGCTCCAGAGTCTAGCATGCAGTTATGTAGCAGTCGATCATGCACATTCAAGGTGATATAGAAGGGAGAGACGGTGTCTCTGGCACCCTCGAAATGTGGACCAAAAGTGATATTGGGCTTATCGTCTTCCAAGTTTATTACGTTAGAGTGACTTTCTAGCTCCGAAAAACCTATCGCTTTGGTCATCTGCTTTCAATATACAGGATTCTTCACTAATTCCACCAGAGGGATTGGTATTTTTATCTTATTTATCTCATTTTTTAGGCTGAACCCTCCACCGCCTTTGTCCGTTTCTTTTGTTGAAACCCCAGACTCCTTCTTTTCTAATTTATTTGTTTGCACTGATTTATCACCCGTGAGTTTATCTACTGGTATATGTGTTTCAGTTGTCTTGGTTTCCTTTGTTTGGGTCTCAACCTCCTTTACTTTGGGATCTAGCGAGTCTGCCCCTTTCATTTTGCTATTAGGTGTCCCGGTCTCTTTCGGGGCGGGCTCGTATACTTCACCTCTAGGGAGAATTTTCTTGGGTTGAAGAGTCAACGCAGGTTTGTTTTTAGACCTCAGGTTATACCTCAGTTGGACCTCAGCCATTATAGAATCAGTCATTTCTTGACATACAGGGAAATCAGTGTTGTTTATGTCATCATCTTTATTTGACGGTTGTTGAGTGTTCAAGGACCTCTCGTAATCTTCTTTAGTTAAGTAAGGTTGTGTGAAGTCATCACCCAAATTTGTCACATCTTCATCCAAATCTTCAAAATCTTGCAAGTCATTTCCTCCTATAAAATTTTCATTTTTTAAAGGGGTTTGAATTTTCTAGTCTTCATTTTTAATCTACCTTTGTTGATTTTGAGGATTGGGGTTTCTTCTGAATTCCCTCTTAACGAAAGGATCGGCCTTGGATTGGTCTAGCTCCATTCTGGAAATCTTATTTGATAACTCCTTAATTATCCTAGCCATATCATCCATTTTATCGTCTATGGATCTATTGGACACTGAGTGTCCCGCTTTTTCCCTAAAATGTTTGTTTTCTCGGTTTACCATTTCTGCCTTGGTTTTCAACTTGCCAGAAGCCATCATATTAGATTTGATTTCTATGGCATCATCTTGCATTCGAGTTAGGGTATCCCCCCTCCTTTCTTTCAAAAGAAGTGTGAAATCGGGTTCGAAAGGTCCCACAAAGGTTACCTTGGCTGCGGGTTGGGATGGTTTAACTTCGACTGGGATCTTATTATATAACTTTTTAAATCTTTGAATGAATTCCATAATAGTTTCCGAAGTATTTTTCTTTAAAGAGCCGAACTCTGTCAAATAATACAAATGGTCTTTCCTTTCGCCCTATTGTCTAAGAAAGGAGTCATCTAGGGCATCATAGGATAATATCAATCCTACGGGTAGACTTCGAAACCAGGTTCGTACCTGTCCTTCGAAAGTCTGAACAAACAACCTCGAATATACGTCTTCATTTTTTAGGCCTAGGATATCAATGAACTGATCAAAGAAGTTTATATGTTATGTTGCAGTCAAGTCCCCTTCCCCTGTAAATTTAGGTAAGTTTTTTTATATAATTTTCAGGAAGGTCGTGGAGAGGAACGGGCAAGACCAAAGGCGCATATCTCGCAGCTACTTTAGCGAAAACTCTGGGAGGCGGGAGAGGTCCTTGGTCCCCCGCTCCTCCTCCTGGAGCCACTCCACCTCCCCTTCCTAAAACCCCTCCACCTCCTCCTCCGATGGCCGCCATCGGTACTACCTGATAGGAAACAAGTGTGTTATATAGAGGGTTCTAGAAGACTAAAAGCGAGTTTCTATTTTCTTCGAGACACGAGAAAATCGAAGACGGGTGAAAAGAGATGCGAGGACTTGGCTCCTCGGACTTGCAAGAGATGTAATCAGGGGAACCCGCGGGTGTGGAATTTGAGTATATGGTATACTCTTTGAGACTTGGTGAGATCGTGAAATCTAACTGAAGAGTCAGCGGGATATCGATCTCTGATAAATTCACTGTGGGTTTTTTACCTTTGTGTATGCCAGAGGTTGTCGGATGAATTTCACTTTTAACCTTAGAGAGAGTTAAAGTTGGGTTGATGATTTCAGGGAGGGGATTGTATGAAGTTGAAGGTTCACGGGAACTCTTGGTATTGGGTTGCGGGTACTTAAGCTGGTAGACTGCAGTGGTTGGCTTAAGTGAACTTCTGGTTTTCAGAAATTTTTTCAGGATCGAAAACGGGCGTGGTCTACTTACCCTCTGGGTTTTGTCTGGTATTCCTTCAACCCGATGCCAACTTATTTAAATGTGGAGTCGTCAAGTGAAAGATAATAAAATCCTTTAGAAGGTGTTCACTCTTTGTTCACTATCAAAGGGAGAAACTTGCAAAAATGTCGTTCTTCCCAGGGAAAAGGTTTCGTAACTTCGTCCTTGGCAACGGCGCCAGAAAGATGTTGTTCCAGAGTCTGTACTTATGGATTAGAAAGTACAGTGTCTAGGCATCCGAAAGTGAGTAAAGGATAAAAAAGTTGGAAGAGTCAACCTTCGGGAAAGGAAGCTAAGGCTGATTTCCAGGTTGTTGTTGTCTAGCTTCCAACTGTTCCTAGATACTTATATCTTGTTCAATCGCGGCCCATGAACATTCAAGTTCTGCCCGGGTGGTGGATGTTTTAAGTATGGTATCGAAAAGGTTGAAAGCTATATGGGTTTGGTCCGACAAACCGGGTTCAACACTGGGTTGTCTTACAACGGGGACAGTCATGGAGGAACAGGAAAATTCGAGGTTTTTGATGTTGTATCAATTTGATCGTATAAAAGAGAACTTTTAAATCCAATATAGAAGATAACGTGCAAACCAAAGGCCTTTTCCCGTAACTGAGTTATATTTTAAATAAATGGTGTGTGAAATGTGAGAAAAACATTTAGTTGTCTATAACGTGCGGCTCTTATCAAGGGAGAATTTCACCCTGTAAACAGAAGAAGAAAATAAGATAAGAAGAAATCTGACGAAGCATAAAATATGACAATCTAAAGAGTTCACAGGTCTTGTACCTGCTAATAGATAATACAGAGGAAAAACTGTAAACAATATAGACGACTAAAAATTGATCACCACATTAGAGGTTTTACTAAATTGCAGTAAAAACATTCATCAGATATATATATGCGAAATGAAATTAAATATGAAATCACAAAGGAAACAAACTCATAACACAGTATTGACGGAATCAAGAATCTTCGGATTGCTTTGTATTAATTTTTCAAAAGGAGAGGGTCTCTATTACAATCAACCAAAAAGGTCCAACCCTTTTTTCTTTGTTCTAATTACATATTTATACAACTTCTGCATGCTAGGATCTCAATCGTCCCAAGAGTTTTTTCGGTTACAAAAAGGAGATTTATGTGTTCCAATTCTTTTCCTTTGTCCTCTTTTGGGTGGATGGATCACCTTCCTTTCTTTAAACTTTGGGTTCTGAAAACAAAATGGGCAGACACATGTCATTATTTGGTGCCTGCAAACTGTCCCTTCGCTTGTTGTGTGCAAGTGACACACCTCTCCACCAGTTGGGTTATCAACCTCGAAGGTTCTGCTTGGTTGTTTGCCTCGAAAGTGTAACAATCCTTCGCTAACTGTGGCAACCTTCCTCCTACTTGTTGGTCTTTAGTGGTGATAGAACATAACAATACACTTGGCTTTATTAGCCACTTATCCACCTAGACTATATCTGTCTGAGTTACCTATGTTATTTTAGTCTGCTCTCTTTCCTTATTCTCCTTGATGTTGAGCAGGTGCTTGGCTATATCCACCTGGTCCAGTGTCCCGATGTCGCTTTTATTATCAAGACCCAAAAAAAATTCATCTATCTCCCTGAGAGTTTCTTCACAAAAATTTCTCACCTCTTTAGCTCACTCTCTGCCCTCTGATATATTTCGTTCCCATGCCTTCAGTAAGATGTTACCTCTGGTCTGGTCTAGGATGGAGAGCTTGGAACTATTGCCCACTTCCTTTTTTTTCATGGCTATAACAGCCTCTTGGAAAATGACCCGAGTTGCCCCAGCTTCTCTTTCTCTCAAGGAGATGTCTTCCAACACTCGATCAATGATTTGGTATAGGTTTTGAATGGTCTCCACCTTAGCAAGTAAATCTTACTGAGCTGTCGACACTCTTCTTCGAATTTCTATGGCTTTGGATTGGAATACCCAATATCTATCACATGGCTTTCCACGAAATTTAATTTTCCCTGTAATTGCCCTATTAACTCCTCTTGTTGGATTATTTATGATTGGTTGGTCTAGGCTACCTGCTGTCTTTGTTCGAGATCGGACTTGAGTCGTTCGATTTTTTTTTTATCAGCTGCTCTAGCTTGCTCTATACCTGTGTTCATCTGATCTTTGGCAGCTGCCTCTGTTGTAACCAGCTTAGCCTCCAAATTTTTGATCAAGCGGTTTTTTCGCTTCGACTGTTCTTTTAGGGACTCGATAGAAAATTGGTTGGTTGTAGCAAAAGCCCCCAACGTCCCTGCTATCTGGGTTCCAAATTCCTCTTTTTTCATGGCTCTCCCATCGGTGAGGATTTTAAATTTCTTTGCTACCGTGCCCGCTTCTTGATAAAGTTCATGCTTCACAACGGCCTTTCTCTTCTTATCGAAGAAAAACTCATTCGAACGCAACTCTTCCATAGTTACGGGCGTTATTTCTTCACCGAAAATCCATCCGGTGTCAGGGATCCCCTTTGTGGACTGTATGAGAGTAACAAAAATGATGGGATTGTCGATCTACTTGGATGATTTCCCTGGGGTAACAACCGGGGCTGGCTTGCTTGAAGGGTTGGAGATCTCGACTTCTTGTTTCGGGCCCCCGATTTGCTTCTTCTTTTCCCGGTGTTCCTCTTGGTCAGGTCCTGAATCTTTGGAGCCCTTGGCTTCTATTTTCTGAATATCTGCAGTCCGCGGGTTCTTACCCTGTAAGACTGGGGGAAGGCAGCTCCACCGATGCTCTTGAAATTTGAAAAAATCAACCTTCTCCTCGGGCGACAAGTTTTGAATCCGACTTAGGACCTTGACATAGGATCTCGCCCCTCGGAAGACGTCATCATGAGGCGAATGCTCATGTTCATACTTTTTAAGGCCACAACTAGACATGTGAATACTCACGATCCTGTGTGGGTCGTGTTTCTTGAACTCAATGTGGACCTATTTAATATCCCCCAAAGCAGTTGCCTCGGCTTTTGCATGTCCGAAATCTAATAAAGAATAGGTATTCAAATGAATGGGGAAAGGCGGCCATACCTTCTTCGAAAATACTTTAAGCTCCTTGCTTATGCCACCAATCATAGTTTGCCTAGCGATTTCGCAACAAACCATCCTATCCAGTATGAATAATGGTAGAGCATAGGGGGGAACAGAAGTGCCGAAAACCCTGATGTATGAAAATTCATCCTCTACGTACCAGTCGGCCACGTTGCTCAAGTTGGTGGTGATGCTGTCTGAAATCCTGAGCGGTGGGTTACTGAAGATGGATACATGCATTGGTACCATTACCCAATTGAAAATTTTGTATATAAAATCTGTGGCCTTATCTTCACAAAGTTTAGAGTGGTAGAGGTGGATAGGCTCAGCCTCTGATGGAGTCCATCTCCAGATCATTAGGGGGAAAGGTGTCATGAAACAAACAACATCCATGATGTAGGCAGACATGAAAAATGAAGTGGCCTTCCCACTCGCCTTCTGCATCCGATACTCGGTAATCCGACTGGTTAAACTGTCTGACAATAATTTGGCCCAGTCGAAGGAAAAGCCTTCAACGACTGTATGAATGAGAGGTACCCACGGGAGGAAACAATGTGTGGTGTCCTCCTTCCCATACAACCTACAGGTCATCATGGATATATATTTGAATAGCGGTTCTAAGGAAGAGATTAAATAAACTCTGTTATCATCCGCCCTGAACTTCGTTGGGTGTGAAACCCAATCCTTGATTAGATCAGACAAATTTATGCTTGTGACTTTCGGCTTGCATCAAACGAGGTAAATTACATGTGTTTTAATCGGGGAGCCCTGTCCGAATTTAGGGTGCAGATCGGGTTTCGAGAAAGTTGATTACCAGAGCAGAGTGAGATTCACGTATGACAACCTTACAGATATCTCAGATATTGCTTCACTGCCAACGAGCCTCTTCAGTACCCCGGTGAATTTCCTTTCACCACTTCGAAATATATTTGTGCATTTAAATGCTGAGACGAGGGAAATCATTTCTGAATTTCCTTTCATCGTCTCTTTGGACTAGATGGGGGCAATCAAATATGAATTTCCTTTCACCATCTGTCTTATAATTTACTTTTAGAACACGAAGTGGGGGCAATCAGTTTGTATGAGGGATGATGTCTATGTAATATTTGCAGTGGAGGTCTGTTAACTTGCTTTGACTATTCGGTACCAACCTTCCCTTAACTTTCAAAGCACCTTAGCCCGTAGGGAAAAAAGGGAAAGATTACTTCCAAGGGCCTTCCTTTGAGCAAGTCTCAATCCTTCGAAAACTGTTAGAAAACCTAGAAGAGTCAGGATCAACCTACGCATAACTTTGTTTAGTAAATGAAGGGGTTATGAAGACTGGCTTACTTTCTAAAATCTGCTTTACAGCGTCCAAAGCTAAAACGTAATCTCTTCTCCCTATGTATGGAACTCGAAAAGTTGTTTGCTACTTTTTTTTCAAAGGTAAGTCTGCGGACAGAAAAAAGGTTATGGAAAGATATCTGGGATTCGAAACACAGGGGTTATAAACTAAAACCGACTTTTGGGACCCTTTTCCGGAGATGCTTTACTTTATCTGCTTATTTTAATTACTTTCTATCTTTGTCTAGGTGAAACTCTTAGAACCCAGAGTAAGGAGTCGTTCTTTTAATCACCTGTCAAGCAAAAACATTATATTTATGATATCATTACGGTGCTTTGGAGACCTTCATTTAAAAAATAAAATTCTTAGGAATTCATACCTTTGCCTTACCATTTCGTTTTCCTTTAAATTAACGGAAAACTTTTTCTATCACCTGTTTTCGGCGAATTTATTTTCCGATACATGACTCTCTGTTTGCTCCTTTCACTCGTTTGGGCTGCAATTCGAAATCCCATAAACACGAAGAGTGCCTTTTAAAAGAGCTGGATGTATTGAAAATTTTGTATCTCTACTTCTACAACAATCACTGACCTAATTAATTAGAGGTGAAAGTAAACTTACCAAAGAGAAATTGTGAAATAGAAAGAAAACACAAACCGGTATATACAATCGAAAATTTTTAGGAACCAATTATTGCATATAATGTTTTAAATAACGCCCATTGACAGGGGCGTTGAAGATTTTACCGTCCAGATTTTCTAATAGAAATGAGTTTTTTCCTTCTGGAGCTGCGACTTTGAATGGTCCATACCAGATATGATCAAATTTACCGTGTTTCGTCGAGTCTTCCTTCCTAGCATCCCATTTCAAGACCAAATCGCCCGGGAGAAACTCTCTATCTTTTGCCCTACAGTCGAATAACATTTTCATGTCATCTTGGTTTTTTTGCAACATTTCGTCCACTTCGACCATGTGTTGTTGTACTTCAATCAGGTGGTTTATCCTTCTTGTGACATGATTTGGTTCTTCTTTCTCATCTTGCCAGAGTTTCAATGCGGGAAGTGCTAGATTTATGGGTAATACCACGTCAGTCCCGTACACCATTTGGAAAGGAGAAGTGCCAATAGATTTTTTCGTGCCTATCCGGTTTGCCCATAAAGCATATTTCAAATGCACGTGCCAAGATTTTTTGTTCTCATTCAACACTTTCTTAATTACATTGATCAGACTCTTGTTTGAAGTATCGGCTAGTCCATTTCCTTGAGGATAATATGTCGTGGAATGGTCGAGCACGATATTGTATTGTTGGAAAAAAATGATCATAGCCATAGATTTAAAAGCCTGGGCGTTATCTGTGACTATCTTCCAGGGGCAGTCGAATCTAGATAAAATGTTTTCTTCTAGGAAATCTATTACCACCGAATCTGTTTAACTTCTTATTGGAATAGCCTCAACCCATTTAGTGAAGTAATCTGTGGCAGTCAAGATCCATTTGTGTTGAGCACTAGAATGGGGGTTAATTTTGCCTATAAAATCTAGTCCCCATGGCTGAAAAGGAGCTTCTGTTTTGACCGGGACTAAAGGTAGCGCTAGGAGTTTATGCTTGCCTGCGAACAATTGGCAAGGGTTGTAGGTTCTGACTTTGGCATTGACGTCTGAGAAAAGTTTTGGCCAATAATACCCTGCCCTTAGGATCTTATAATCTGTCGCCCTCCAAGCGTGATGTCCCCTGCACACCCTTTCGTGAAATTCGCTTATGACCTTCTCTGTTTCTCATTCAACCAAACAAACCAACAGGAAGCCAAGTGGATCCTTCCAATAAAATTGACTTTCCGATATAAAGTACTTGACCGCATGCAGTTTTAGCGTCCTGGATTTGGATGGGAATAAATCACTCGGGCATTTCAAGGTCAGTAGGTAGGACACTATGTTTTTGTACCAATCTGATGAGGCAAACTTCTCTTTGATTTTGATTGCACTTGTTTGTTCATCGAGCTCGTTCATGTAAACACCCTCTTCACATCCCTGTAGGCCATTTATACCAAGGGCTCTGAAATTTGATTCAACTAAGAGTTTAGCCAAACCTAGTCCCTTTACTAGTCTCGTCGGCTTTATCTCCAGATAAAATTCTTGGATTTTAGCAAGCCACCGTCCCCTTTTTCCATCACTGTTAGACTGAACCAAAATATCTTTTACGGAGCTAGTAGGTATGTATGCGATTACCTTGGAACGCAACACATAAGTTCTAAAAGCCTTTAATGCCTTCACCATAGCGTACGCTTATTTTTCCATTATATTGTATTTGAGTTCAACGTCTCTAAGACTTTTGCTGAAAAAAGCTATCGGTTGTTCGAAACCTTCTTCATTTTTTTGGAGGAGTACCGCGGTAATTGTATGTTCGGAGGAAAACGAGAAAATAAGAAAATCCTTTAGATAGTCAGGGCTTGCAAGTACAGGTGCCTCGCTTATAACCTTCTTGATGCGTGCAAACGATTCTTTGGCCTCTATTGTCCATTTCACTTCACTATTTTTCTTTAACATATATGTGATCAATTTCAGCAAAGTTTGGGATAAACCTCCTCAAAAAATTTATCTTTCCTAAGAATGACTGAATTTATTTTACATTTCTAGGAATATTTATAGTGTCTATAGCTTCAACCCTGCTAGGATCAATTTTATTTCCGTCTCGAGACACAATGTGGTCCAAGAGTTTACCTTTTTGCATGGCAAAGTGAGACTTTTTGGGGTTTAAAGACAGACCAAACCTGCGGCATTTTTCAAACATCTGCTTGAGATGCATCAAATGATCTTCGTCAGATTTAGAAAAAATGGTTAGATCGTCAAGATAGATAACCATGAACTTGTCTCTTTCGCCGATGAAAGCGATATCCATAGCACGTTGGAAGGTGGCACCTGCATTCATTAGACCAAAATGTGTCTTATCATACATGAATGTACCCCAAGGGGTAGTGAAGGCTATTTTTTCTTTATCATGTTCATTTACGACAATTTGATTGTACCCAGAGAACCCGTCGATCATTGACATCCTATTTTCCCCAACTACCTTTTCTAATACGTGATCCATTTTGGGCAGAGGGTAGTTGTCTTCGAGGGAGGACTTATTTAGATTTCTAAAATTGACACACAGTCTAATCTCCCCGTTCTTTTTTCTAATCGGGACCAGGTTTGTTACCCAATCGGAGTATCTCAGTGGTACTATTATTTTTGCGTCCAAGAGATTTCTAACTTCCTTTTCGACCACAGGCAATAAGATAGGGTTGATTTGTCTAAGTTTTTGTCTAAAGGGTTTGACACCAGGCTTCAGAGGTATCTTGTGTTCAATCACAGTGGTGTCGTAGGTTCTTAGTTCTTCGTAAGACCAAGCGAAAACGTCTTTATACCATGAGAGTAAGTCTTTATACTTGTTTTTTACCTCGGGGGGGAGGTACTTTGATATTTTTACCATCCTAGGCTACTCTTTTGTCCCTACATCGTAGTATTCAACCTCCTCTGGTTGGGGTTGCAAAGTGGATTTTAAGGGCATGTCATTCTGATCGAAAAGTCTCTCCAAGGGGATTAGTCCCTTTAGAATCTGATTTTTCTTTAAAACTAACATACAATGGTTAGCAATTTTTTCTCGGAACTCCTGAGGCTCCTCTCCCTCCTGCATAATACAGGTATGATCCTTTTGGTCCTCCCGGTCAATGTGGGTTTCAGAGAAATCACCTACCATTTCCAAGAATTTTTTGATATGTTCATCATCCTCAAAAACTTGCCAGTGTTGTATATTGTTTGGTATGGATGGTATGTGCCTTACCTCTATGTGGTACTTTAATTTGAAAGCGGTGAGAGGTACACAAGTTGAAGCCGCTTTGGACAATGAATTGACTTGTTGGTTTTCGGCCCGTGGGATGAAATGAGCCTTTACCGATGAAAAAAAAAATTCTATAAGATCCCAGGCACAATTTCTGTAAGATCTCAATCTTGGGTGCTTGGCCTAGTAGTCCCGATTTATTTGCCTCACTATCAACTCTGCATCTCCGTAAACTTCCAGGTTATTTATGTTCAACTTCCTGGCAGCTTCCAACCCTAAGACTAAGGCTTCATACTCACAAATGTTATTTGTGTAGTCTATATCTCACTGAAGCCTGTAAGAGAAAGGGATAACAAAATCGTTTTTAGGTGCCACAAAAAGTACTCGTGCACCCGCTCCTTCACATGACAGGGCACCGTCAAAAAATATTTTCCAAATCCCAATACTATACATATTTTCATATGTCTTTCCTGATTCATTATTTTCTAAGCAATTCTCTTCTGCATAGCTATTTACATCATCGCCAAAAGACAGAATACAATTTCCTAGATCTTGATCGGCAATATAAACAGGAAAATTGTTAAGATTCTGAGGGTCGCTCACTGTGTAGTCTAGCCTCATTTCCCTGTATAACGGAGTAAGATGTCCACCAAACATAGGAATCGTGGTGTAAGTCATGTCTAGTTGGAGAGACCCACCAAGTTTGGCTCCCCATGACCTATATAGCAGTAGGTCATACTTCGGGGGTATATCAGCAATAACTACATCCATCAAGACGCATTTTACTGGTACTTGTGCAAGAGTGACTACTAAATATTTTATCATACCCAGGCACTAAACTCTTCTAGAATCGAAAGAGTAGAGATCCCCATAAGGCCTGGTGATATCGAGGCCTAGTCTATCCATAATAGTTTTGGGCATCACATTATGTGAGGCTCCAGAGTCTAGCATGCAGTTATGTAGCAGTCGATCATGCACATTCAAGGTGATATAGAAGGGAACGACGGTGTCTCTGGCACCCTTGAAATGTGGACCAAAAGCAATATTGGGCTTATCGTCTACCAAGTTTATTACGTCAGAGTGACTTTCTAACTCCGAAAAACCTATCGCTTTGGTCATCTACTTTCGATATACAGGATTCTTCGCTAATTCCACCAGAGGGATTGGTATTTTTATCTTATTTATCTCATTTTCGAGGCTGAACCCTCCACCACCTTTGTCTGTTTCTTTGGTTGAAACCCCAGACTCCTTCTTTTCTAATTTATTTCTTTGCACTAATTTATCACCCGTGAGTTTATCTACCGGTATATGTGTTTCAGTTGTCTCAACCTCCTTTACTTTGGGATCTAGCGAGTCTACCCCTTTCATTTTGCTATTAGTTGTCTCAGTCTCTTTCAGGGCGAGCTCGTCTACTTCACCTCTAGGGAGAATTTTCTTGGGTTGAAGAGTCAATGCAGGTTTGTTTTTAGACCTCAAGTTATACCTCGGTTGGACCTCGGCCGTTATAGAATCAGTGGTTTCTTGACATACAGTGAAATCAGTGTTGTTTATGTCATCATCTTTATTTGACGGTTGCTGAGTGTTCAATGACCTCTCATAATCTTCTTTAGTTAAGTAAGGTTGTTTGTAGTCATCACCCAAATTTGTCACATCTTCATCCAAATCTTCGAAATCTTGCAGGCCATTTCCTCCTATAAAATTTTCATTTTTGAAAGGGGTTTGAATTTTCTAGTCTTCGTTTTTAATCTGCCTTTGTTGATTTTGAGGATTGGGGTTTCTTCTGAATTCCCTCTTAACGAAAGGATCGGCCTTGGATTGGTCTAGCTCCATTCTGGAAATCTTATTTGATAGCTCCTTAATTATCCTAACCATATCATCCATTTTTTGTCTGTGGATCTATTGGACCCTGGGGGTCCCGCTTGTTCCCTAAAACGTTTGTTTTTTCAGTTTACAGTTTCTACCTTGGTTTTCAACTTACCAAAAGCCATCATATTAGATTCGATTTCTACGGAATCATCTTGCATTCAGGTTAGGGTAGCTCCCCTCTCTCTCAAAAAAAGTGTGAAATCGGGTTCGAAAGCTCCCACAAAGGTTATCGTGGTTGCGAATTGGGATGGTTTAACTTCAACCGGGATCTTATTATATAACTTGTTAAATCTTTGAATAAATTCCATAACAGTTTCTGAAGTCTTTTTCTTTAAAGAGCCAAACACTGTCAAATAATACAAATGGTCTTTCCTTTCGCCCCATTGTCTAAGAAAGGAGTCTTCTAGGGCATCATAGGATAATATCGATCCTGCGGGTAGACTTCAAAACCAGGTTCGTACCTGTCCTTCGAAAGTTTGAACAGACAACCTTGAATATACGTCTTCGTGTTCGAGGCCTGGGATATCGACAAACTGATCAAAGAAGTTTATATGTTCTACTGCGATCAAGTTTCCTTCCCCTGTAAATTTAGGTAAGTTTTTTATATAATTTTCAGGAAGGTCATGGAGAGGAACGGGCAGGAACAAAGGCGCATATCTCATAGCTACTTTAGCGAAAACTCTGGGAGGTGGGAGAGGTCCTTGGCCCCCCTCTCCTCCTCCTGGAGCCACTCCACCTCCCCCTCCTAAAACCCCTCAACCTCCTCCTCTGGCGGCCGCCATCGGTACTACCTGATAGGAAACAGGTGTGTTATATAGAGGGTTTTGGAAGACTAAAAGTGAATTTTTATTTTGTTCAAGAGACGAGAAAACCAAAAACGGGTGAAAAGAGATGTGAGGACTTGGCTCCACGGACTTGTAAGAGATGTAATCAGGGGAACCCGCGGGTGTGGAATTTGAGTATATGGTATACTCTTCGAGACTTGGTAAGGTCGTGAAATCTAACTAAAGAGTCGGTGGGATATCGATCTCTGATAAATTCACTGCGAGGTTTTTACCTTTGTGTATGCCAGAGGTTGTCAGATGAATTTCACTTTTAATCTAAAAGATAGTTAAAGTTGGGTTGATGATTTCAGGGAGGGGATTGTACGAAGTTGAAGGTTCACAGGAACTCTTGGTATTGGGTTGCGGGTACTTAAGGTGGTAGACTGCAGTGGTTGGCTTAAGGGAACCTTTGGTTTTTCAGTATATTTTCGGGATCAGAAATGGGCATGGTCTGCTTACCCTTCGGGTTTTGTCTGGTATTCCTTTGAATGGATGCTAGCTTATTTAAACGTGGAGTCGCCAAGTGAAAGATAATAAAATCCTTTAGAAGGTGTTCACTCTTTGTTCACTATCAAAGGGTGAAACTTGCAAAAATGTTGTTCTTCCCAGGGAAAAGGTTTCGTAACTTCGTCCCCGGCAATGGCGTCAGAAAGATGTTGTTCCAGAGTCTGTACTTAAGGCTTAGAAAGTATAGTGTCTAGGTATTTGAAAGTGAGTAAAGGATAAGAAAGGGGGAAGATTCAACCTTCGGGAAAGGAAGCTAAGGTTGATTTCCAAGTTGTTGTTGTCTCGGTTCCAACTGTTCCTGGATATTTATATCTCGTTCAATCGCAGCCCATGAACATCCAAGTCCTGCCTGGGTGGTGGCTTTTTTAAGTATGGTATCGAAAAGGTAGCTATGCGGGTTTGGTCCGACAAACCGGGTTCAATATTGGGTTGTCTTACAACGGGGACAGTCATGGAGGAACAGGAAAATTAAAGGAGAATTTGAGGTTTTTGATGCTGTATCAATTTGATCATATAAAAGAGAACTTTTAAATCCAATATATAAGATAAAGTGAAAACCAAAGGCCTTTTCCCGTAACTGAGTTATCTTTTAAATAAATGGTGTGTGAAATGTGAGAAAAACATTTAGCTGTCTATAACGTGCAACTCCTATCAAGGGAGAATATCACCCTGTAAACAGAAGAAGAAAATAAGATAAGAAGAAATCTGACGAAGCATAAAATATGACAATCTAAAGAGTTCATAGGTCTTGTACCTGCAAATAGACGATACAGAGGAAAAAATGTAAACAATATAGACGACTAAAAATTGATCACCACAATAGAGGTTTTACTAAATTGCAGTAAAAACATTCATCAGATATATATATGCGAAATGAAATTAAATATGAAATCACAGAGGAAACAAACTCATAACACAGTCTTGACGGAATGTGGAATCTTCAGATTTCTTTGTATTAATTTTTCAAAAGGAGAGAGTCGCTATTACAATCGACCAAAAGGGTCCAGCCCTTTTTTCTTTCTTCTAATTACATATTTATACAACTTCTGCATCCTAGGATCTCAATCGTCCCAAGAGTTTTTTCGGTTACAAAAAGGAGATTTATGCATTCCAATTATTTGCCTTTGTCCTCTTTCGGGCGGATGGATCACCTTCCTTTATTTAAACTTCAGGTTCTAAAAACAGAATGAGCAGACACATGTCATTATTTGGTGCCCGAAAACTGTCCCTTTGCCTGTACTGTGCAAGTGACACACCTCTCCACCAGATGGGTTATCAACCTGGAAGGTTCCGCTTGGTTGTTTGTCTCGAAGGTGTAACAATCCGTCGCTAACTGTGGCAACCTTCCTCCTACTTGTCGATCTTTAGTGGTGATAGAACATAACAATACACTTGGCTTTATTAGCCACTTATCCACCTGGACTATATCTATCTGAGTTACCTGTGTTATTTCAGTCTGCTCTCTTTCCTCATTCTCCTTGATGTTGAGTAGGTGCTTGGCTATATCCACCTGGCCCAGTGTCCCGATGTTGCTTTCACTATCAAGACCCAACAAACTTTCATATATCTCCACGAGATTTTCTTCACAAAAATTTCTCACCTCTTTAGCTCGCTCTCTGCCCTCTGATATATTTCATTCCCATGCCTTCAGTAATATGTTACCTATGATTTGGTCTGGGATGGAGAGCTTGGAACTATTGCCCACTTGATTTTTCGTCGTGGCTATAACAACCTCTTGGAAAACGAATCGAGTTGTCCCAGCTTCTCTTTCTCTCAAGGAGATGTCTTCCAGCACTCAATCAATGATTTGGCAAAGGTTTTGAATGGTCTCCACCTTAGCAAGTAAATATTGTTGAGCTGCCGACACTCTTCTTTGAATTTCTATGGCTTGGGATTGGAATATCCCGATATCTATCACATGGCTTTCAGTGAAATTTAATTTGGCCTGTAATTGCCCTATTAACTCCTCTTGCTGGCTTATCTGTGATTGGTTGGTCTGTGCCACCTGCTGTGTTTGTTCGAGATCGTACTTGAGCCGTTCGATTTCTTTTTTATCAGCTGCTCTAGCTTGCTCTATACTTGTGTTCATCTTATCTCTGGCAACTGCCTCTGTTGTAACCATCTTAGCCTCCAAATTTTTGATCAAACGGTTTTTTCACTTCGACTATTCTTTTAGGGACTTGATAGAAAATTGGTTGGCTGTAGCAAAATCCCCCAACGTCCTTGCTATCTGGGTTGCAAATTCCTCTTTTTTCATGGCTCTCCCATCGGCGAGGATTTTAAATTTCTTTTCTACCGTGCCTACTTCTTGATAAAGTTCCTGCTTCACAATGGCCTTTCTCTTCTTATCGAAGAAAAACTCGTTCGGAGGCAACTCTTCCACAGTTATGGGTGTTAGTTCTTCGCCGAAAATCCATCTGGCGTCTGCGATCCCCTTTGTGGACTGTAGGGGGGTAACATAAACAATGGGATTGTCGATCTGCTTCGATGATTTCCCTAGGGTAACAACTGGGGTTGGCTTGCTTGAAGGGTTGGAGATCTCGGCTTCCTGTTTTGGCCCCCGATTTGCTTCTTCTTTTCCTGGTGTTCCTCTTGGTCAGGTCCTGAATCTTTGGAGCCCTTGGCTTCTATTTTCTGTATATCTGCAGTCGGCGGTTTCT
Organism: Picea engelmannii; assembly: GCA_009831015.1. Classification (NCBI taxonomy): domain Eukaryota; kingdom Viridiplantae; phylum Streptophyta; class Pinopsida; order Pinales; family Pinaceae; genus Picea; species Picea engelmannii. The sequence goes on from ML805663.1 coordinate 88,369, forward strand.
TACCCTGTAAGATCGGGGGAAGGTAGTTCCGTCGATGCTCCTGAAATTTGAAAAAATCAACCTTCTCCTCCGGCGACAGGGTTTGAATCTGTCTTAAGACCTCGGCATAGGATCTAGCCCCTTGGAAGACGTCATCATGAGGCAAATGCTCATGTTCATACTTTTTCAAGCCACAACTAGCCATGTGATTACCCACGATCCTGTGTGGGTCGTGCTTCTTGAACTCAATGTGGACCAATTTAATATCCTACAAAGTCGCTGCCTCAAATTTTGCGTGTCCGAAATCTAATAAAGAATAGGTATTCAAATGAATGGGGAAAGGTGGCCATACCTTCTTCGAAAATCATTTAAGCTCCTTGCTTATGCCACCAATTAGAGTTTGCCTAGCAATTTCACGACAAACCAGCCTATCTAGTATGAATAATGGTAGAGCATAGGGGGGAACAGAAGTGTCGAAAACCATAATGTATGAAAATTCATCCTCTACGTACCAATCGGCCACATTGCTCAAGTTAGTGGCGACGTTGTCTGAAATCCTGAGCGGTGGGTTGCTGAAGATGGATACATGCATTGGTACCATTACCCAATTGAAAATTTCATATATAAAATCTGCGGCCTTATCTTCCCAAAGTTTTGAGTGGTAGACATGGATAGGCTTAGCCTCTGATGGAGTCCAGCTCCAGCTCATTAGGGGGAAAGGTGTCATGAAACAAACATTGTCCATGATGTGGGAGGACATGAAAAATGAAGCAGCCTTCCCACTCGCCTTCTGCATCCGATACTTGGTAATCCGGCTGGTTAAACTGTCTGACAACAATTTGGCCCAGTCAAAGGAAAAGCCTTCAGCGACTGTATGAATGAGAGGTACCCACGGGAGGAAACAAATGTGTGGTGTCCTCCTTCCCATACAACCTATAGGTCATCATGGCTAAATTTGAATTGTGGTTCCAAGGAAGAGATTGAATAAACTCTGTTACCGTCCGCCCTGAACTTCGCGGGGTGCGAGACCCAATCCTTGAAAAAATTAGACAAATTTATGTCGTATTGCTCGCACTATTTTCACTTAAAACCTTCCAAAAACTCGGCATTGTGTGAGAAGTTCGGTGTGGGTGACAATTGGTACATCACCTGTAAATGTTCTGGTCTGAAGGTTCCAATGGTCACCTTCTGCTCACTGATAATAGTTCTGGTCGGGATATCCACATGATCCAATGCCCATCAGATCATATCATAATAGGGAAGGAGTCGTGGCCTGGCCGCTATCTTATGCATCTCTGCTTGAACAACGATTTTGTATTTGGTGGCCAAATCGTCCTTCTCATTATCGCTAGAGTCATCTGAACAGTTCACTAAATTGGATTGAAGAACCTCAGAGATGTATGACCAGGTTCTGACAGAATCAACACTTTGAGGTGAAGTATCGGAAATAGTATCTGAGCCTTGCTCTGAACTCTCAACAATCTCCTTGGATTCTTTTGGTGGGGCCATGATAGAGGACTCAGACTTAGCTCTCCTGTAGTAAAAATGTTTATACATACAGAAATTAGCCTAGTGAGAAAAGCTTCTTTGCGCAAGATAGAAATGAAATTTTAAACAATGAGAGAAATAACTCTATATCTCGACCATTTAAAACCCCGAAGTCCTTATGAACCACAACGATCAAATCATTTTTTGAGAAATATTTAGCAATAAAAACAATATATTTACCTATCACTTCACCTCTCTTCTCATAAATGCCATAAATTTTGACGGGTCGTGACACACATTAGCGCGAAAACATTTAAATTTAACCCATAGATGGTGCCTGATCCGGATTTATGTAGGAACACAATGAAATACAAAAATACACATAAACGCAGAGATGCAGTGGAAATAAGACTTCATTTCATTAATAACAAATCACTGAAATATGCTTACAGACAGAATGGAAATAAACTAGCTAGGGCATTGGTAGCTTATCTCCGAGAAGAGATGTGGCAACTACTGGCCTCTGAACTGTGTTACAATGAGGCTCGAAGGACTATTATTATTGAGAAACAATGGAAATCCCTAAACATCCAAATACCTAACCCTAGGAGATGAAACTCCAAGACTATGGGCCTCGTTTGGGTAAGGTGGTACATCAACTTCCCGGGGACGTAACTTTGGCATACGATCTTCGTTTGACGCATTCCATACCTCGTTAGAAAGATCTACCTGAGGACTACAACTTTTGGGTGAGAAATATTGTTTTTTGACCAATGTTTCTCCTCGTCTTTTTGAAAAACGTTGTTTAAGGCCTCAAAACGGCTCCGGAAGTTCAGGACCCGAAAAACTGCTAAAAATAGTAAACTGTGCGGAAACTGAAAAACTGAAAGAAGCAATGGTGGGGGTCCAAGTGGAATAGGTGGGTGGCCACCAATATCCACCTGGATCTTTCCTCCCCCCTTAGGAAGCAATGGTCCCCATTGCGTTGAGTTCCTCCATGAGATGAGGAAACTTCTGCTGAACTTGGTCCCTGGTGAGCCACTTGCCTTGGTGAAGGAGTTGGCCTGCTTTGACAACTCGATATAGCGGTATCCTTTGTTTTCGGGTGTGCTTGATCTATGTATCCATGATCTGATCAGTTATGGCTTGTTCCATGCAGTCTGGATTTAACTCTATTGGTGTGAGTTGTTCTGCCATGTCGGATGTGTTTAGTAGAGGACGAAAGTAGGGTCGAAGGCGGTCCACATTGATCAACCTCCTTTACTTTGGGATCTAGCGAGTATGCCCCTTTCATTTTTCTATTAGTTGTCTCGGTCTCTTTCGGGGCGGGCTCGTATACTTCACCTCTAGGGATAATTTTCTTGGGTTGAAAAGTCAACACAGGTTTGTTTTTAGACCTCAGGTTACGACCATTATAGAATCAGTCGTTTCTTGACATACAACGAAATCACTGTTGTTTATGTCATCATCTTTATTTGACGGTTGTTGATTATTCAAGGACCTCTCGCAATCTTCTTTAGTTAAGTAAGGCTGTGTGTAGTCGTCACCCAAATTTGTCACATCTTCATCCAAATCTTCGAAATCTTGCAGGCCATTTTCTCCTATAAATTTTCATTTTTGAAAGGGGTTTAAATTTTCTGGTCTTCATTTTTAATCTACCTTTGTTGATTTTGAGGATTGGAGTTTCTTTTGAATTCCCTCTTAACGAAAGGATCGGCCTTGGATTGGTCTAGCTCCATTCGGGAAATCTTATTTGATAGCTACTTAATTATCCTAACCATGTCATCCATTTTGTCGTCTGTGGATCTATTGGACCCTGGGGGTCCCGCTTGTTCCCTAAAACGTTTGTTTTCTCGGTTTATGGTTTCTACCTTGGTTTTCAACTTACCAGAAGCCATAATATTAGATTCGATTTCTACGGCATCATCTTGCATTCGGGTTAGGGTAGCTCCCCTCTCTCTCAAATAAAGTGTGAAATCGGGTTCGAAAGCTCCCACAAAGGTTATCGTGGCTGTGGATTGGGATGGTTTAACTTCGACCGGGATCTTATTATATAACTTGTTAAATCTTTGAATAAATTCCATAACAGTTTCCGAAGTCTTTTCTTTAAAGAGCCAAACACTCTCAAATAATACAAATGGTATTTCCTTTCGCCCCATTGTCTAAGAAAGGAGTCTTCTAGGGCATCATAGGATAATATCGATCCTGCGGGTAGACTTCGAAACCAGGTTTGTACCTGTCCTTCGAAAGTCTGAACAGACAACCTCGAATATACATCTTCGTGTTCGAGGCCTAGGATATCGACAAACTGATCAAAGAGATTTATATGTTCTGCTGCGATCAAGTCTCCTTCCCATGTAAATTTAGGTAAGTTTTTTATATAATTTTCAGGAAGGTCGTGGAGAGGAACGGGCAGGAACAAAGGCGCATATCTCGTAGCTACTTTAGCGAAAACTATGGGAGGCGGGAGAGGTCCTTGGCCCCCCTCTCCTCCTCCTAGAGCCACTCCACCTCCCCCTCCTAAAACCCCTCAACCTCCTCCTCCGGCAGCCACCATCGGTACTACCTGATAGGAAATAGGTGTGTTATATAGAGGGTTTTGGAAGACTAAAAGCGAATTTCTATTTTGTTCGAGAGACGAGAAAACCGAAAATGGGTGAAAAGAGATGTGAGGACTTGGCTCCACGGACTTGCAAGAGATGTAATCAGGGGAACCCGCGGGTGTGGAATTTGAGTATATGGTATACTCTTCGAGACTTAGTGAGGTCGTGAAATCTAACTGAAGAGTCGACGGGATATCGATCTCTGATAAATTCACTGTGGGGTTTTTACCTTTGTGTACAACAGAGGTTGTCGGATGAATTTCACTTCTAACCTCAGAGAAAGTTAAATTTGGGTTGATGATTTCGGGGAGGGGATTGTATAAAGTTGAAGGTTCATAGGAACTCTTGGTATTGGGTTGCAGGTACTTAAGGTGGTAGACTGCAGTGGTTGGCTTGAGGGAACCTCTAGTTTTTCAGTATTTTTTCGGGATCGGAAACGAGCGTGGTCTACTTACCCTCCGGGTTTTGTCTAGTATTCCTTCGACCGGATGCCATCTTATTTAAACGTTGATTTGCCAAGTGAAAGATAACAAAAGCCTTTAGAAGGTGTTCACTCTTTGTTCACTATCAAAGGGCGAAACTTGCAAAAATGTCGTTCTTCCCAGGGAAAAGGTTTCGTAACTTCATCCCCGGCAACGGCGCCAGAAAGATGTTGTTCCAGAGTCTGTACTTAAGGCTTAGAAAGTATAGTGTCTAGGTATTTGAAAGTGAGTAAAGGATAAAAAAGGGGGAAGAGTCAACCTTCGGGAAAGGAAGCTAAGGTTGATTTTCAGGTTGTTGTTGTCTTGCTTCCAACTATTCCTGCATACTTATATCCCGTTTAATCGCGGCCCATGAACATTCAAATTCTTCCCGGGTGGTGGTTGTTTTAAGTATGGTATCGAAAATGTTCAAAGCTATATGGGTTTGGTCTGACAAACTAGGTTCAATATTGGGTTGTCTTACAACGGGGACAGTCATGGAGGAACAGGAAAATTAAAGGAGAATTCGAGGTTTTGATGTTGTATCAATTTGATCGTATAAAAGATAAATTTTAAATCCAATATAGAAGATAAAGTGCAAACCAAAGACCTTTTCTCGTAACTGAGTTATCTTTTAAATAAATGGTGTGTGAAATGTGAGAAAAACATTTAGCTGTCTATAATGCGCGACTCCTATCAAGGGAGAATCTCACCCTGTAAACAGAAGAAGAAAATAAGATAAGAAGAAATCTGACGAAGCATAAAATATGACAATCTAAAGAGTTCACAGGTCTTGTACCTGCTAATAGCCGATACAGAGGAAAAATTGTAAACAATATAGAGGACTAAAAATTGATCACCACAGTAGAGGTTTTACTAAATTGCAGTAAAAACATTCATCAGATATATATATGCGAAATGAAATTAAATATGAAATCACAAAGGAAACAAACTCATAACACAGTCTAGACGGAATCTGGAATCTTCGGATTGCTTTGTATTAATTTTTCAAAAGGAGAGAGTCTCTATTACAATCGACCAAAAAGGTCCAGCCCTTTTTTTTTGTCTTCTAATTACATATTTATACAACTTCTGCATGCTAGGATCTCAATCGTCCCAGGAGTTTTTTCCGTTACAAAAAGGAGATTTATGCATTCCAATTCTTTGCCTTTGTCCTCTTTCGGGCGGATGGATCACCTTCTTTTCTTTAAACTTCGGGTTCTGAAAACATAACGGACAGACACATGTCATTATTTGGTGCCCGAAAAGTGTCCCTTTGCCTGTTGTGTGCAAGTGACCCACCTCTCCTCCAGATGGGTTATCAACCTAGAAGGTTTTTCTTGGTTGTTTGTCTCAAAGGTGTAACAATCCTTCACGAACTGTGGCAACCTTCCTCCTACTTGTCGATCTTTAGTGGTGATATAACATAACAATACACTTGGCTTTATTAGCCACTTATCCACCTGGACTATATTTGTCTGAGTTACCTCTGTTATTTCAGTCTGCTCTCTTTCCTCATTCTCCTTGATGTTGAGTAGGTGCTTGGCTATATCCGCCTAGCCCAGTGTCCCGGTGTTGCTTTCACTATCAAGACCCAACAAACTTTCATATATCTCCCCAAGATTTTCTTCGCAAAAAATTCTCACCTCTTTAGCTCGCTCTCTGCCCTCTGATATATTTCGTTCCCAAGCCTTTAGTAATATGTTACCTTTGATCTGGTCTGGGATGGAGAGCTTGGAACTATTGCCCACTTCCTTTTTTGACGTGACTATAACACCCTCTTGGAAAATGACTCAAGCTGCCCCAACTTCTCTTTCTCTCAAGGAGATGTCTTCCAGCAATCGATCAATGATTTGGCAAAGGTTTTGAATGGTCTCCACCTTAGCAAGTAAATCTTGTTGAGCTGTCGACACTCTTCTTTGAATTTATATGGTTTGGGATTGGAATATCCCGATATCTATCACATGGCTTTCAGTGAAATTTAATTTGGCCTGTAATTGCCCTATTAACTCCTCTTGTTGTCTTATATGTGATTGGCTGGTCTGGGCCGCCTGTTGTGTTTGTTCGATATCGGACTTGATCCAGTCGATTTCTTTTTAATCAGCTGCTCTAGCTTGCTCTATACCTGTGTTTGTCTAATCTCTGGCAGTTGCCTCTGTTGTAACCATCTTAGCCTCCAAAGTTTTGATCAAGTAGTTTTTTCGTTTCAACTGTTCTTTTAAGGACTCGATAGAAAATTGGTTGGCTATAGCAAAAGCCGCCAACGTCCCTACTATCTGGGTTGCAAATTCCTCTTTTTTCATGGTTCTCCCATCGGTGAGGATTTTAAATTTCTTTTCTACCGTGCCTGCTTCACAACAACCCTTCTCTTCTTATCGAAGAAAAACTCAGTCGGAGGCAACTCTTCCACAGTTATGGGTGTTAGTTCTTCACCAAAAATCCATCCGGCGTCTGGGATCCCCTTTGTGGACTGTAGGGGAGTAACATAAACGATGGGATTGTCGATCTGCTTCGATGATTTCCCCAGGGTAACAACCGGGGTTTCCTTGCTTAAAGGGTTGGAGATCAGGGCTTCCTGTTTCGAGCCCCTGATTTGATTCTTCTTTTCCCGGTGTTCCTCTTGGTCAGGTTCTGAATCTTTGGAGCTCTTGTCTTCTGTTTTCTTTATATATGCAGTCGGTGAGTTCTTACCCTGTAAGACCAGAGGAAGGCAGCTCCGGTGGTTCTCCTGAAATTTGAAAAAATCAACCTTCTCCTCCGGCAACAGGGTTTGAATTCGACTTAGGACCTCAGCATAGGATCTCGCCCCTCGGAAGACGTCATCATGAGGCGAATGTTCATGTTCATACTTTTTCAGTCCACAACTAGCCATGTGATTACCCACGATCTTGTGTGGGTCGTGCTTCTTGAACTCAATGTGGACCAATTTAATATCCTCCAAAGCCACTACCTCAGCTTTTGCGTGTCTGAAATCTAATAAAGAATAGGTATTCAAATGAATGGGGAAAGGCGGCCATACCTTCTTCGAAAATCCTTTAAGCTCCTTGCTTATGCCACCAATCATAGTTTGCCTAGCGATTTCGCGACAAACCAGCCTATCTGGTATGAATTATGGTAGAGCATAAAGGGGAACAGAAGTGTCAAAAACCCTGATGTATGAAAATTCAGCCTCTACATACCAATCGGCCATGTTGCTCAAGTTGGTGGCGACGTTGTCTGAAATCCTGAGTGGTGGGTTGCCGAAGATGGATACATGCATTGGTACCATTACCCAATTGAAAATTTCGTATATAAAATCTACGGCCTTATCTTCCCAAAGTTTTGAGTGGTAGACATGGATAAGCTCAGCCTCTAATGGAGTCCATCTCCAACTCATTAGGAGGAAAGGTGTCATGAAACAAACAACATCCATGATGTAGGCGGACATGAAAAATGAAGGGGCCTTCCCACTCGCCTTCTGCATCCGATACTCGGTAATATGGCTGGTTAAATTGTATGACAACAATTTGGCCCAGTCGAAGGAAAAGCCTTCAGCGACTGTATGAATGAGAGGTACCCATGGGAGGAAAAAATGTGTGGTGTCCTCCTTCCCATACAACCTACAGGTCATCATGGCTATATATTTGAATTGTGGTTCCGAGGAAGAGATTGAATAAACTCTGTTATCGTCTGCCCTGAACTTCGTGGGGTGCGAGACCTAATCCTTGATCAGATCAGACAAATTTCTGTCGTATTGCTCGCACTCTTTCCGCTTAAAACCTTCCAGAAACTTAGCATTGTGTGAGAAGTTTTGTGTGGGTGACAATTGGTACATCACCTGTAAATGTTCTGGTCTGAAGGTTCCAATGGTTACCTTCTGCTCGCTGATAATAGTTATGGTGGGGATATCCACATGATCCAATGCCCATCTGATCATATCATAATAGGGAAGGAGTCGTGGCCTGGCCGCTATCTTATGCATCTTTGCTTGAACAACAATTTTGTATTTGGTGGCCAAATCGTCCTTCTCATTATCGCTGGAGTCATCTGAACAATTCACTAAATCGGACTGAAGAACCTCAGAGACGTATGACCAGGTTCTGACAGAATAAACACTTTGAGGTGAAGTATTGGAAACAGTATCTGAGCCTTGCTCTGAACTCTCAACAATCGCCTTCGACGCTTTTAGTGGGGCCATGATAGAGGACTCCGACTTAGCTCTCCTATAGTAAAAATGTGTATACATACAGAAATTAGCCTGGTGAGAAAAGCTTCTTTGCGCAAGATAGAAATGAAATTTTCAACAATGAGAGAAATAACTCTATATCTCGACCATTTAAAACCCTGACGTCCTTATGAACCACAATGATCAAATCATTTTTTGAGAAATATTTAGCAATAAAAACAATATCTTTACCTATCACTTCACCTCTCTTCTCATAAATGCCATAAATGTTGACGGGTCGTGGCACACGTTAGCGCAAAAACATTTAAATTTAACCCGTAGATGGTGCGTGATCTGGATTTATGTAGGAACATAATGAAATACATAAATACACATAAACGCAGAGATGCGGCAAAAATAAGACTTTATTTCATTAATAACAAATGACTGAAATATGCTTACAGACAGAATGGAAATAAACTAGCTAGGGCGTTGGTAGCTTATCTCCAAGAAGAGATGTGGCGGCTACTGGCCTCTGAACTTGTTACAATGAGGCTCGAAGGCCTATTATTATTGAGAAACAATGGAAAACCCTAAACATCCAAAGACCTAACCCTATGAGATGAAACACCAAGACTATGGGCCCCGTTTGGGTAAGTTGGTACATCAACTTCCCGGGGACGTAACTTTGGCATACGATCTCCGTTTTACGCGTTCCAAACCTCGTTAGAAAGATCTATCCAAGGAATACAACTTTTGGGTAAGAAACATGATTTAGAAATCCATGTTGCTCCCCATTTTCCGGAAAAATGTCGTTTAAGGCCTCAAAACGGCTCCGGAAGTTCAGGACCCGAAAAAACTACTAAAAATAGTAAACTATGCGGAAACTGAAAAACTGAAAGAGGCAATGGTGGGGGTCTAAGTGGAATAGATGGGTGGCCACCAATATCCACCTGAATCTTTCCTCCCCCCATAGGAAGCAATGGTCCCCATTGCATTGAGTTCCTCCATGAGATGAGGAAACTTCTGCTGAACTTGGTCCCTGGTGAGCCACTTGCCTTGGTGAAGGAGTTGGCCTGCTTTGACAACTCGATATAGCGGTAAACTTTGTTTTCGGGTGTGCTTGATCTGTGTATCCATGATCTGATCAGTTATGGCTTGTTCCATGAAGTCTAGATTTAACGTTGTTGGTGTGAGTTATTCTGCCATGTCGGATGTGTCTAGTAGAGGTGGAAAGTAGGGCCGAAGGCGGTCCACATTGAACATTGGGAGTAGACCAAGGAATGGTGGAATGTTGAGCTCAAAGGAATTTTCCCCTACAGCCTTGGTGAGGGTATACGACCCATATCGAAGCAGTCAAAGCTTGCGGTGGGGTCCAACGAGGCGCTCCTTTTGCATATGCAGCCACACTTTGTCTCCCACTTGGAAGTTGTGTGGCACCCGATGTTGATCATGTCGTTGCTTGTACTTATCATTGGCTATGTCCAAGATGTCATGAACCTGTTGGCGGATGTGTTGAATGTGCTCAATGAAGTTGTTTGCCTTGTCAGCCTCAGACTAGACATGATTTGAATCTTCCTGAGTAGCCACAAATGGCATGGCTATGTCAATGGGACATAGTGGCTGGAATCCCAAGCCCACTTGAAAGGGGTTGTGGCTAGTTGAGCTATGGAGAGCCCTATTGTAGCTTTGTTGTACATAGGGGAGGCTCTCATCCCATGTGTGTGGATGCTTTGAATTGTACATGCGCAGAATGTGTATGATCATTTGATTGACGACCTCTGTCTGGCCATCAGTTTGTGGATGGAAAGTTGTGGACTTGGTGAGCTTGGTGTCCAGCATTGACCATAGGCTGGACCAAAATGTACTAAGGAACCTACCGTCCCAATATGAGATGATAGACTATGGGATCCCAAAGTGTACGTACACTCATTCAAAGAAGATTTTAGCATTGGCTTCTGTTGTGATATTCTTCTTGCAGGCCATCATAATCGACATCTTCGAGAAACGGTCGACGACCACAAAAACAAAGTCATTGCCATGCTTAGTAGAAGGAAGGCCCGACATGTAATCCATAGAGATGGATTCCAAAGGTCGAATGGGGGTAGGAAGCGGAGTATAGAGGCCTTGCTTCTTGATGGTCGGTTTGGTAATGGCGCAAGCAGTGCAGGACTTGATGTACTTCCCAACATCTTGTCGAAGGTTTGGCCAATAGAAATACTTTTGCAGTACTACCACGGTTTTCTCGACCCCGAAATGCCCAGTGACCCGACTGTAGTGTGCCTCCCAAATCATCTTGGCATGCTCGCTTGAAGGAACACAAAGGTGTCCCAGGTGACAAAGCAAGGCATCCTGGAGGTGAAAATTGGGAACTTGCTTACCCTCCAAGAGTGTATTGTATGTGTGGCCAAATTCTGGATCACTTGTGTAGAGAAGCGGCCAATCGAAAGTCTCGTGCCCACAAGAGTTGAGCATAGTGATTAGTGCCATGATGGGTGGTCGACTGAGGCAGTTTGCAACATTATTGGTATTGCCTTTTTTGTACTTAATGTTCAAATGAAACTGTTGTAGGTATGTGGACCACTTCTGATGGCGATTGTTCTGCAACTTCCCTTGTGTCTGTATGAACTGCAGGGGTTGGTGGTATGTGTGGATGACCGTTTCCTTTCCCAAAATGTAATGCTTCCATTGCCGACAAGCCTACACAATGAAATACATTTCTTTGTCATAAGTGGGATACTTTCGAACTGTGTCGGAAAGTGTCTCACTGTGATATGTCACTGGATGCCCATGTTGAGTAAGGACCGCCCCAATAGCATTGTCAGAGGCATCTGTCTTGATCTCAAATGGTTGTTTCAAGTCTGGTAATGTGAGCACTGGTGCAGAGCAGAGGCGATGCTTCAACTCCCTGAACGCCTTCTATTGAGATTCAAACCAAAAGAATTTTTCTCTAGCTCCTCCCTTGGTGACTTGACTCAAGGGCCAAGTGATATGAGAGAATCCCAACACAAACCTGCGATAGAAATTGGCAAGACCTAAAAATCTGCAAAGCTCTGTTAAGGTGGTTGGGGCTGGCCAAACCTGAATGACTTGGATCTTTGTTGGATCTACATGCACCCCCCGCTCATCAATAATGTATCCCAGATACTGAACCTGGGTCATGCAAAAAGTGCATTTCTCCAAATTGGCACACAATTTGTGTTGCCACAGTGTTTGGAGGACCTGTCAAATGTGGTGGAGGTGCTCTTCCCAAGTCTGGCTGAAGATCATAATGTCATCCAAGTACACCACTGCAAATGAGTTGGTGAATGGTCGTAGGATGTCGTCCATTAGACTCATGAAGGTTGTAGTGGCATTCGTCAACCCAAAAGGCATGACCAACCATTCAAAAAGGCCCTCATTGAATTTGAATGCAGTCTTCCACACATCAGAGGGTTCGATTAGTACCTGGTGATACCCAGACTTCAAGTTGATCTTGCTAAAATATTTTTCCCCCTTGAGTTGGTCCAGAAGGTCATCAATCCGTGGGATCGAGTACCTATTCTGGACAGTGATCTTGTTCAGTGCCCGATAGTCAATGAAAAGTCTCAAAGTCCCATCCTTCTTCTGCACCAATACGATCGGGCTCCCACAGGGCGATGAACTCGGTCGAATGTGACCTTTCTGCAACAACTCCTGAATCTGCCTCTTGATTTCGTCATTCTCTAGAACAGAGCGCCGATAGATGGGTCCATTGGGCAGTGGCGCACCTAGGGTCAGATCTATGGGGTGCTTGACCTGGCAGTGTAGAGGCACCCCTGCGGGGGAGGTGAAGATGTCCTTGTACTCCTCCACAACCTTATCCATCTATTGTTTTCATGCAACAGGGCCTTGTCTAGAGGTCATGGCCACAGTCTTCCTCTTTCCCTGAGGGCGGATCATCAGGAAAACAAATTTCCTGGTTTTGGAAATGAGCTTACTATATTGTTTTGCAGTATCCAAAGAGATGGTGGTAGGCGGTGCTATCTCTGGTATCCTGTACAACTTATTGCCCAAAGTGATAATAACAACACGAGGCATGGACTCATACACAACATGTCACTTCCACAAGTACGGTTGGCCTAATAATACATTAGAAACATCAAGAGGATCAATGTCACATAATACCTCATCCGTGAAGGGCTTGATGCTATAGGGGAGGCGATATTGTTGACTAACGTGGAGGTCTCATCCTTGGTCCAACCACCCGATGGTGTATGGTTGTGGGTGTGTTGTGATTGGAAAGCCTAGCTGCTTCACGACCTCTACCGATATGAGGCTCTTCTGGCTCCCGCTATCGACAATGAACTGCAACGGGGAGCCCTTTACCCATATCTTGGAATGGAAGAGATGCTCCGCCTCCTCTGGATCTTCTGGTTCCTCCTTTTGGATCTTCGTGGTGGCAATGGTGGCGTTGGGCTTGCATCAATAATCTGCTTCCCCCTGTCATTCCCCTTGTCAGGTTCTGATTCAGAGTTGGAGCATGCGTCTGGTTCAGAAGCCTTCAACTCGGCTACTAGTGACTGCTTGGCCCGACACTCACTTGTGTTGTGAGTGGAGCTCTTATGGAACTCACACCACTTCCCCGTGTCCTTTTTTGGCTTCGTGGTGTTGTTCTTTGCTTGTGGCTTTGGCGGGTTATCCTGGGCTACCCCGCCTTGGCTTGGTCCTTTGTTTTGTGGTTTGGGGGTACCTTTCTCGCTTCTTCTGTTTGAACTTCTGCTCAATCTTGGCAGCATATCGGTATGCCACACCAAGGGAGGAGGTGTCAAGGAACTCCATTTCCTCTTGAATGCATCTGTGCAGACAACTGCGGTACTTTAACACCAAATGTTTCTTTGAATCTTTGATACCCAACTTTGTGCGTAGGGTATGAAACAAATTCATCATCTCATGCACATCTTGGTCCCTTTGCCGCCACAACGTAGTCCATTGTATGTATTTGTCCTCATAGCTCCCCACAGGATAATATTGTTCCTTGATGGCATCTCGGAAAGAATTCCAAGTGGGTGCGGAGGAGAACAGAGAGGGTTCTCCCTCGCCCTGTTGCTCCGAGTAGGTTTCCCACTAGTCCTTGACATGGGGGCGGCTTTGAGGAGTGTGAAAATTATCTTTTCTCGGTCGGAAAAGTCATGAATCGAGAAATATCCTTCTAACAGATTTAACCATCTATCTACAACATCTGCATCTATTTAGCCCTCAAATATGGGAATGTCAAAGTTTACTTGTACCTTAAAAGGAGTGGCACCTCCAGAGTGGTTGTTGGATGTCGATGCGTCGCCAGTGGGAATCCGTTTAAGAATCTGGGCAAAGTTGTCCATCATCGCGTTTCTTTGTTTCTCGAGGGCCTCCTCGAGCAACATTTTTATAGGATCTCCTGCTCCCTCATCTTTCTTTTCTTCCCCCATGAGTGGTCGTCGGGGTTTGCGAGGCTGATCTTGCAAAGGTTCAACCAGATCGAGCCCCAACTCCTTATACCCCGACCTCGTTGGGGACATGCAAAGAAGGATCGAGAATGAGAAGACCGCTCTGATACCACTGATCTGGATTTATGTAGGAACACAATGAAATACAAAAATACACATAAACGCAGAGATGCAGCGGAAATAAGACTTCATTTCATTAATAACAAATGACTGAAATATGCTTACAGACGGAATGGAAATAAACTAGTTAGGGCGTTGGTAGCTTATCTATAAGAAGAGATGTGGCGGCTACTGGCCTCTGAACTATGTTACAATGAGGCTCAAAGGCCTATTATTATTAAGAAACAATGGAAAACCCTAAACATCCAAACACCTAACCCTAGGAGATGAAACACCAAGACTATGGGCCCCATTTGGGTAAGTTGGTACATCAACTTCCCGGGGACGTATCTTTGGCATACGATCTTCGTTTGACGCATTCCATACCTCATTAGAAAGATCTATCCGAGGAATACAACTTTTGGGTGAGCAACATCAATCTACAATCCATGTTGCTCCCCGTTTTCCCGAAAAACGTCGTTTAAGGCCTCAAAACGGCTCCGGAAGTTCAAGACCCGAAAAAACTGCTAAAAATAGTAAACTGTGCAGAAACTGAAAAACTGAAAGAAGCAATGGTGAGGGTCTGAGTGGAGTAGGTGGGTGGCCACAAATATCCACCTGGATCAGTGCGTGTTAGTACTTGTATTAATGCACTGATTAATCTGGCTTAGCTTCTTTAATTAGGCTTTCTTTAAACTTTAATCACCCTTTTCGGCGTTCGTCGTATCGGGAGATTTCACTCCTATCCTTCAAGCCCCTAAAACCCGAGATCATGATGACGTGATCTAGTTAAGAAAAAACATGATCCAGATTAAGTGTTTAATTAATATCGTGATTTCGCAACTCAGGACTACGAGGGTATAGTTTCTTGGAAAAGTGAAAGTCGAGTCGCGAAACCGCGACATTGTTTAACTAATATTGTGATTTCAGACTCAGGGCTACGAAGGTATATTTTCTTGGAATAGTGAATGTCGAGTCGCAAAACCTCGACATTGCTTAACTACGGTAAAAAACAACTTACCCCTGACACTAACCCCGGTAACTTTTGAAACTATCTCGCAGCTTCGCCTATCGGGGTTATGACGGTAAGATTTTTGGGGAGATAGATCGTCAAGACGCGAAATCCTGACAATACTTAACTAAGGTTTAAATAACTTTACTCTCGTTGCTAACCTGGGTAAGCTTTCAAGGTCGTTTCGTGACTTTGTGCATCGGGGCTTGGAAATCGTGTGACTTGTAACTCCCAAAACACGATATCCCGAGGTAAATAAAACTGAACAATCTCGTTTAGTGATTAAATGGCAATGGTTTAGGAGTACAACTGTCATCGCCACTTCGCATATCAGGACTACTGAGACTTTCAAAGGGTAAAGGTCACGAAGTAAAAGACGACTCCAACATAGGCTCCAACTAGGGATCCCGTCTTCTTGCGAGACGAGAAGAACAGTAGACCATGTGCCTGTATTGGGTAAATGGATTCATTGGTTTTACTTCTGCAAAACTTGCTTAAGGAAAGGGGATATAGAGAGAAGAAGTGATTTCATCCTTTACTTTTGAAAATCTTTTCAACACTAAAATGTGTTTCAAATTCAGCTGCAGCCTCATTCATGACTTTCTCTTTCTCGTTACTGAATTCAGGTCTGCCTTAAGACAATCAAAACAATCCTAGGAAATCCAACAGATCTTGTGACTTTCGGCTTGCATCAAACGAGGCAAATTACATGTTTTTTTAATCGGGGAGCCCTGTCCGAATTTAGGGTGCAGACCAGGTTTCGAGAAAGTTGATTACCAGAGCAGATTGAGATTCACGTATGACAGCCTTACAGATATCTCAGATATTGCTTCACTACCAGCGAGCCTGTTCAGTACCCCGGTGAAGTTATCTGGCCCTTTTTACTGAATTTTCTTTCACCACTTCGACATATATTTATGCATTTAAATGCTGAGACGAGGGCAATCATTTCTAAATTTCCTTTCAACGTCTCTTTGGACTAGATGGGGGCAATCAAATATGAATTTCCTTTCACCATCTGTCTTATAATTTACTTTTCGAACACGAAGTGGGGGCAATCAATTTGTATGAGGGGTGATATATGGGAAGCGTTAGATTTATGGGTAATACCACGTCAATCCCGCACACCATTTGGAAAGGAGAAATGCCAATAGATTTTTTCGTGCATATTCGGTTTGCCCATAAAGCATATTTCAAATGCACGTGCCAAGATTTTTTGTTCTCGTTCAACACTTTCTTAATTACATTGATCAGACTCTTGTTTGAAGACTCGGCTAGTCCATTTCCTTGAGGGTAATATGTCGTGGAATGGATGAGCACGATATTGTATTTTTGGCAAAAACTGATCATAGCCATAGATTTAAAAGCCTGGGCGTTATCTGTGACTATCTTCCGGGGGCAGCCAAATCTAGATAAAATGTTTTCTTGTAGGAAATCTAATACCATCGAATTTGTTGCCCTTCTTGTTGGAATAGCCTCCACCCATTTAGTGAAGTAATCTGTGGTATTCAAGATACATTTGTGTTGAGCGCTAGAATGGGGGTTAATTTCGCCTATAAAATCTAGTCCCCATTGTTGACAAGGAGCTTCTGTTTTGACCGGGACTAAAGGTAGCACTGGGAGTTTATGCTTGCCTGCGAACAATTGGCAAGGGTTGCAGGTTCTGACTTTGGCATTGACGTCTGAGAAAAGTTTTGGCCAATAATACCCTACCCTTAGAATCTTATAAGTTGTCGCCCTCCAAGCATGATGTCCCCCGCACACCCCTTCGTGAAATTCGCTTATGACCTTCTCTGTTTCTGATTTAACCAAACAAAGCAACAGGAAGCCAAGTGGATCCTTCCAATACAATTGACTTTTCGATATACAGTACTTGACCGCATGCAGTTTTAGCGTCCTGGCTTTGGATGGGAATAAATAATTCTGGCATTTCAAGGTCAGCAGGTAGGACACTATGTTTTTGTACCAATCTGATGAGGCAAACTTCTCTTCGATTTTGATCGCAATTGTTTTCTCATCGAGCTCATTCATGTACACACCCTCTTCACATCCTTGTAGGCCATTTGTACCGAGGGCTCTGAAATTTGATTCAACTAAGAGTTTAGCCAAACCTTTTCCCTTTAACAGTCTCGTCAGCTTTATCTCCATATCAAATTCTTGGATTTTAGCGAGCCACCGTCCCCTTTTTCCAACACTATCAGACTGAACCAAAATATCTTTTACGGAGTTGGTAGGTACGTACGCGATTACCTTGGAATGCAACACGTAAGTTTTGAAAGCCTTTAATGCCTTCACCATAGTGTATGCTTGTTTTTCCATTATATCGTTTTTGAGTTCAACGTCTCTGAGACTTTTGCTGAAAAAAGATATCGGTTGTTCGAAACCTTCTTCATTTTTCTGGAGGAGTACCGTGACAATTGTATGTTCGGAGGCGAACGAGAAAATAAGAAAATCCTTTAGATAGTTAGGGCTTGCCAGTACATGTGCCTCGCTTATAACCTTATTGATGCGTGCAAACGATTCTTTGGCCTCTGCTCTCCATTTCACTTCGTTGTTTTTCTTTAACATATATGTGATCAATTTCACAATTTCAGCAAAGTTTGGGATAAACCTCCTCAAAAAAATTATCTTTCCTAAGAATGACTTAATTTATTTTACATTTTTAGGAATATTTATAGTGTCTATAGCTTCAACCCTTCTAGGATCAATTTTAATTCCGTCTCGAGACACAATATGGCCCAAGAGTTTACCTTCTTGCATGGCAAAGTGAGACTTTTTGGGGTTTAAAGACAGACCAAACCTGCGGCATTTTTCAAACATCTGCTTGAGATGCATCAAATGATCTTCGTCAGATTTAAAAAAACCGTTAGATCATCGAGATAGATAAACACAAACTTGTCTCTTTCACCGATGAAAGCGATATCCATAGTGTTAGAATATAGAAGACGGTGTGCTCGTTTTACCATTGACGATACCCTCGTCACCCAACCACAGGTCGAAGCCTCCCTCCGAGCACCTTAACCTTGACCTGAGAATTCCTCCGGAAGAAAACCCTAGGCTAGATAGCCAAACAAAGAGAAATGCATCTCTCCCCAAGGATAGCACAACACAAAAGACTGATCAGATATTCCAAACTCTAGCCAAGAGATATCCAAGCCAAATACTGAAACTTGTTGTTGTTGCAGTTGCACCTGCAACCCTCCTCCAAACCTGCACACCAACTGCAACTGCAGTGCGCACCAACTGGGAAAATTGCAGTCCTGAGATGTGACAAATGAAAAACTGGTGTCCTGTATTTATCGTAATCCTGCCAGTTTACTGGGGCCGACTTCTCCTTCTGGGTATGTGTCTGTTCAGTATATTATTATTAATTCTGTCCGACTTCTTCTCTTGGAGGCTAATAGCCTAATATAAATTATATTCTTGAGCCGACAAGGCTTCTAGGGTTATTAGCCAATTCATTAGGGTTTCTCTTGCTTCCCAGAGTCTTCTATTATCGTCAGGTTCACATATAGTGGTAAATACCTCCTGCAACTACAATAATATTAACACTCCCTCCTAGCTAGAGAGGTATTTATAGGTAATGGACTTGAGCACAAAACATACCATTTACCCGGTAGCATCAATAGAGTCATCTAGACTATTTCATGACTAGATCATGAGCATCACCATCACTATCAGTTACATCATCTCTCGAAACCATACTTCATCTGAGTAATATAATGTTGGATAAGTCACTCTCACCATGGAGTGATACAAGAGGAGTAAAAGCTCTGAACTATTTTCCGTCTGGAAAATCTCTGTTCATCATTCATATGAATGATCATCTCCAATAATCTGTTGATAGTCTTCAAGGCAATTAGAACAAGGATAGAAAACACCTGTGTCTATTCATAGTAGTACACAACTACAATCCAGTGGTTAACTACCAAATCAAGTAACACACAAGTACTTGATCAACAACGTATAGTTGTGAACAGTGAAACACATTCACCACAGTAGTCCTCATCTACTGTCATATAGTCTTCATAACAAACATCTGAGAGCATCCTGCATAGAAACAATGTTATGATAAAAACTGTATCAT
>ML805663.1:111000-134332 GCA_009831015.1 Picea engelmannii
TCCAATGTTTCTGATTGAGAAGAGATTAGTTAGGGCATCATACATCTTCTTCGATGAGTCAATATGGGAGATGTAGGGTATCAAGTGGTCTTTTATGGAATCCACTATGATACTCATGGCATTGATGTCAATGTCTTTGAACTCCTCCATAGCTGCAACGTTCTGCGGTTCTTTCTCTTCTCCTTCTGTAAACTCTGGCTTCACGATCTTTCCTTTCACAATGTCCAACACTTTATTCTTAGCAAGGATGAGGTCAATCCTTGTCTTCCATGCTCAGAAGTTGGAGGCTCCTTCTAGCTTGTTCTCAGACTTCATAGAGTTCATCGTGGCTTGCTTGACTTGGTCAAACCCTAGATTTGACTAGAAATCCAAACTTCACGTCTTGGCCTTCTGAATGTACCAGGAGATGCGTTGGGCTAGGGCACACGGATCTATCCAAAGATTAGGTCAATCTCGTCACTTTAAGGTGCCTCAACAAGAGGTTTAGGGTTTCTGTAACTGCTTCTGCTGGTAACCCTAGATGCAGTGCTTTTGGAAGCTGCTCCTGCTAGTAACCCTAGCGGCAGTTCCTCAACGAGCTCAATATCTAGCGGCTATGTTTCCTTCCAGCGTTTTAGGCTGACTGAAGGGGTGTGGGCCCATAACCTGTTAGAATATAGAAGATGGTGTGCTCGTTTTACCATTGACAATACCCTCGTCACCCAACCACAGGCCGAAGCCTACCTCCGAGCACCTTAACCTTGACCTGAGAATTCCTCCGGAAGCAAACCCTAGGCTAGATAGCCAAACAAAAAGCAGCGCATCTCTCCCCAAGGATAGAACAACACAAAAAACTGATCAGATGTTCCAAACCCTAGCCAAGAGATATCCAAGCCAAATACTGAAACTTGCTGCTGTAGCAGCTGCACCTGCAAGCCTCCTCCAAACCTGCGCACCAACTACAACTGTAGTGCGCACCAACTGGGAAAACTGCAGTCCTGAGATGTGACAAATGAAAAATGGGCGCCTTGTATTTATAGTAATCTTGCCAGTTTACTGGGGCCGACTTCTCCTTCTGGGTATGTGTTTGTTCAGTATATTATTATTAATTCTGGACGACTTCTTCTCTTGGAGGCTAATAGCCTAATATAAATTATATTCTTGAGCCGACAAGGCTTCTAGGGTTATTAGCCAATTCATTAGGGTTTCTCTTGCTTCCCTGAGTCTTCTATTCTCGTCAAGTTCACATATAGAGGTAAATACCTCCCGCAACTACCATAATATTAACACGTAGCGCGTTGGAAGGTGGCACCTGCATTCATTAGACCAAAAGGCATCTTATCATACATGAATGTACCCCAAGGGGTAGTGAAGGCTGTTTTTTCTTTATCATGTTCATTTACGGCAATTTGATTTTACCCAGAGAACCCGTCGATCATCGACATCCTATTTGCCCCAACTACCTTTTCTAATACGTGATCCATTTTGGGTAGAGGGTAGTTGTCTTTGAGGGAGGACTTATTTAGAGTTCTAAAATCGACACACAGTCTAATCTCCCCGTTCTTCTTTCTAACCGGGAGCAGGTTTGCTACCCAATCAGAGTATCTCAGTGGTACTATTATTTTTGCGTCCAAGAGATTTTTAACTTCCCTTTCGACCACGGGCAATAAGATAGGGTTGATTTGTCTAAGTTTTTGTCTAAAGGGTTTGACACCAAGCTTCAAGGGTATCTTGTGTTCGATCACAATGGTGTCATAGGTTCTTAGTTCTTCGTAAGACCAAGAGAAAACGTCTTTATACAGTGCAAGTAAGTCTTTATACTTTCTTTTTACCTCGGGGGCGAGGTACTTTGGTATTTTTACCATCCTAGGCTCCTCTTTTGTCCCTACTTCGTAGTCTTCAACCTCCTTTGGTTGGGGTTGCAGAGTGGATTTTAAGGGCATGTCATTCTGATCGAAAAGTCTCTCCAAGGGGATTAGTCCCTTTGGAATCTGATTGTTCTTTAAAACTAACATGCGATGCTTAGCAATTTTTTCTCGGAACTCCTAAGGCTCCTCTCCCTCCTGCATAATCCAGGTATGATCATTTTGTTCCTCCTGGTCAATGTGGGTTTCAGAGAAATCACCAACCATTTCCAGGAATTTTCTGATCTGTTTGTCATCCTCGAAAACCTACCAGTGTTGTATATTGTTTGGTGTGGATAGTTTGTGCCTTACCTCTATGTGGTACTTTAATTTGAAAGTGGTGGGAGGTACGAAAGTTGAAGCCGCTTTGGCCAGTGAATCGGCTTGTTGGTTTTCAGCCCGTGGGATGAAATGAGCCTTTACCGATGAAAACAAATTTTCTATAAGATCACAGGCACAACTTCTGTAAGATCTCAATCTTGGGTGCTTGGCCTGGTAGTCTTGATTTATCTGCTTCACTATCAACTATGCATCTTCGTAAACTTTCAGGTTCTTTATGTTCAACTTCCTGGCAGCTTCCAACCCTAAGACTAAGGCTTCATACTTGCAGACATTATTTGTGTAGTCTATATCCCACTGAAGCCTCTAAGAGAAAGGGATAGCAAAATAATTTTTAGGTGCCACAAAAAGTACTCATGCACCTGCTCCTTCACATGACAGGGCACCGTCAAAAAACATTTTCCAAATCCCAATACTATACATATTTTCATATGTCTTTCCTGATTCATTATTTTCTAAGCAATTATCTTCTGCATAGTTATTTACATCATCGTCAAAAGACATAATACAATTTCCTAGATCTTGATCGGCAATATAAACAGAAAAATTGTTAGGATTCTGAGGGTCGCTCACTGTGTAGTCTAGCCTCGTTTTCCTGTATAACCGAGTAAGTTGTCCACCAAACACAGGAATTGTGGCGTAAGTCATGTCTAGTTGGAGAGACCCACCAAGTTTGGCTCCCCATGACCTAGATAGCAGTAGGCCATACTTCGGGGGTATATCAACAATAACTACATCCATCAGGACGCTTTTTACTGGGACTTGTGCAAGAGTAACTACTAAATCTTTTATCATACCCAGGCACTTAACTCTTCTGGAATCGAAAGAGTAGAGATCCCCATAAGGCCTGGTGATCTCAAGGCCTAGTCTATCCATAATAGTTTAAGGCATCACATTATGTGAGGCTCTATAGTCTAGCATGTAGTTATGTAGCAGTCGATCATGCACATTCATGGTGATATAGAAGGGAGCGATGGTGTCTCCGACACCCTCGAAATGTGGACCAAAAGTGATATCGGGCTTGTCGTCTTCCAAGTTTATTATGTCAAAGTGACTTTCTAGCTCCGAAAAACCTATCGCTTTGGTCATCTGCATTCGATATATAGGATTCTTCGCTAATTCCACCAGAGGGATTGGTATTTTTATCTTATTTATCTTATTTTCGAGGCTGAACCCTCCACCACCTTTGTCCGTTTCTTTGGTTGAAACCCCAGACTCCTTCTTTTCTAATTTATTTGTTTGCGCTGATTTATCGCCCATGAGTTTATCTACCGATATATGTGTCTCAGCTGTCTTGGTTTCCTTTGTTTGGGTCTCAACCTCCTTTACTTTGGGATCTAGCGAGTCTGCCCCTTTCATTTTGCTATTAGGTGTCTCGGTCTCTTTCGGGGCGGGCTCGTATACTTCACCTCTAGGGAGAATTTTCTTGGGTTGAAGAGTCAACGCAGGTTTGTTTTTAGACATTAGGTTATACCTCGGTTGGACCTTGGCCATTATAGAATCAGTCATTTCTTGACATACAACGAAATCAATGTTGTTTATGTCATCATCTTTATTTGACGGTTGTTGAGTGTTCAAGGACCTCTCGTAATCTTCTTTAGTTAAGTAAGGTTGTGTGCAGTTGTCACCCAAATTTGTCACATCTTCATCCAAATCTTCGAAATCTTGCAGGTCATTTCCTCCTATAAAATTTTCATTTTTTAAAGGGGTTTGAATATTCTGGTCTTCATTTTTAATCTGCCTTTGTTGATTTTGAGGATTGGGGTTTCTTCTGAATTCCCTCTTAACGAAAGGATCGGCCTTGGATTGGTCTAGCTCCATTCTAGAAATCTTATTTGATAACTCCTTAATTATCCTAGCCATATCATCCATTTTGTTGTCCGTGGATCTATCGGACCCTGAGGGTGCCGCTTGTTCCCTAAAACATTTGTTTTCTTAGTTTACCGTTTCTACCTTGGTTTTCAACCTGCCATAAGCCATCATATTAGATTCAATTTCTATGGCATCATCTTGCATTTGGGTTAGGGTATCCCACCTCCTTTCTCTCAAAAGAAGTGTGAAATCGGGTTTGAAAGCTCCCACAAAGGTTACCTTGGCTGCGGGTTGGGATGGTTTAACTTCGACCGGGATCTTATTATATAACTTGTTAAATCTTTGAATGAATTCCATAACAGTTTCCGAAGTCTTTTTCTTTAAAGAGCCGAACTCTGTCAAATAATACAAATGGTCTTTCCTTTCGCCCCATTGTCTAAGAAAGGAGTCTTCTAGGGCATCATAGGATAATATCGATCCTGCGGGTAGACTTTGAAACCAGGTTCGTACTTGTCCTTCGAAAGTCTGAACAAACAACCTCGAATATACGTCTTCGTGTTCGAGGCCTAGGATATCGACAAACTGATCAAAGAAGTTTATATGTTCTGTTGCGGTCAAGTCCCCTTCCCCTATAAATTTAGGTAAGTTTTTAATATAATTTTCAGGAAGGTCGTGGAGAGGAACGGGAAGGACCAAAGGCGCATATCTCGCAGCTACTTTAGCGAAAACTCTAGGAGGCGGGAGAGGTCCTTGGCCCCCCGCTCCTCCTCCTAGAGCCACTCCACCTCCCCCTCCTAAAACCCCTCCACCTCCTTCGCGGGCAACTGCCATCGATACTACCTGATAGGAAACGGGTGTGTTATATAGAGGGTTCTGAAAGACTAAAAGCAAAATTCTATTTTCTTCGAGAGACAAGAAAATCAAAGACGGGTGAAAAGAGATGCGAGGACTTGCCTCCTCGGACTTGCAAGAGATGTAATCAGGGGAATCTGCAGGTGTGGAATTTGAGTATATGGATGTACTCTTCGAGACTTAGTGAGGTCGTGAAATCTAACTGAAGAGTCGAAGGGATATCGATCTCTGATAAATTCATTGCGGGGTTTTTACCTTTGTGTACGCCAAAGGTTGTCGGATGAATTTCACTTTTAACCTTAGAGAGAGTTAGAGTTGGGTTGATGATTTCAGGGAGGGGATTGTACAAAGTTGAAGGTTCATAGGAACTCTTGGTATTGGGTTGCGGGTACGTAAGCTGGTAGACTACAATGGTTGGCTTAAGGGAACCTCTGGTTTTCAGTATTTTTTTGGGATTGGAAACGGGCGTGGTCTGCTTACCCTCCGGGTTTTGTCTGGTATTCCTTCGACCGGATGCTAGCTTATTTAAACATGGAGTTGCCAAGTGAAAGAAAATAAAATCCTTTAGAAGGTGTTCACTCTTTGTTCACTATCAAAGGGCGAAACTTGCAAATATGTCGTTCTTCCCAGGGAAAAGGTTTTGTAACTTCGTCCCCGGCAACGGCTCCAGAAAGATGTTGTTCCAGAGTCTGTACTTAAGGCTTAGAAAGTACAGTGTCTAGGCATCCGAAAGTGAGTAAAGTATTAAAAAGGGGGAAGAGTCAACCTTCGAGAAAGGAAGCTAAGGTTGTTTTCTAGGTTGTTGTTGTCTCGCTTCCAACTGTTCCTCGATACTTATATCTCGTTCAATCGCGGCCCATGAACGTTCAAGTTCTGCCCGTGTGGTGGTTGTTTTAAGTATAGTATCGAAAAGGTTCAAAGCTATATGGGTTTGGTCCGACAAACCGAGTTCAATATTGGGTTGTCCTACAACGGGGATAGTCATGGAGGAACAGGAAAATTAAAGGAGAATTTGAGGTTTTTGATGTTGTATCAATTTGATCGTATAAAAGAGAACTTTTAAATCCAATATAGAAGATAAAGTGCAAACCAAAGGCCTTTTCCCATAACTGAGTTATCTTTTAAATAAATGGTGTGTGAAATGTGAGAAAAACATTTAGCTGTCTATAACACGAGGCTCCTGTCAAGGGAGAATCTCACCCTGTAAACAGAAGAAGAAAATAAGATAAGAAGAAATCTGACGAAGCATAAAATATGACAATCTAAAGAGTTCACAGGTCTTGTACCTGCTAATAGCCGATACAGAGGAAAAACTGTAAACAATATAGACGACTAAAAATTGATCACCACAGTAGAGGTTTTACTAAATTGCAGTAAAAACATTCATTAGATATATATATGCGAAATGAAATTAAATATGAAATCACAGAAGAAACAAACTCATAACAGAGTCTTGACGAAATCAGGAATCTCTGTATTGCTTTGTATTAGTTTTTCAAAAGTTGAGAGTCTCTATTACAATCGACCAAAATGGTCCAGCCCTTTTTTCTTTCCTCTAATTACATATTTATACAACTTCTGCATGCTAGGATCTCAATCGTCCCAGGAGTTTTTTCGGTTACAAAAAGGAGATTTATGCGTTCCAATTCTTTTCCTTTGTCCTCTTTCAGGCGGAGGGATCGCCTTCCTTTCTTTAAAATTTGGGTTATGAAAACATAACGTGCATACACATGTCATTATTTGGTGCGTGAACACTGTCTCTTCGCATGTTGTGTGCAAGTGACGCACCTCTCCACCAGCTGGGTTATCAACCTGGAAGGTTCCGCTTGGTTGTTTACCTCGAAGGTGTAACAATCCTTCGATAATTGTGGCAACCTTCCTCCTACTTGTTGGTCTTTAGTGGTGATAGAACATAACAATACACTTGGCTTTATTAGCCACTTATCCACCTGGACTATATCTGTCTGAGTTATCTGTTTTATTTCAGTCTGCTCTCTTTCCTCATTCTCCTTGATGTTGAGCAGGTGCTTGGCTATATCCACATGTCCCAGTGTCTCGGTGCTGCTTTCACTATCAAGACACAACAAACTTTCATCTATCTCCCCGAGAGTTTCTTCACACAAATTTCTCACCTCTTTATCTCGCTCTCTGCCCTCTGATATATTTCGTTCCCATGCCTTCAGTAAGATGTTACCTCTAGTCTGGTCTAGGATGGAGAGCTTGGAACTATTGTCCACTTCCTTTTTCGTCATGGCTATAACAGCCTCTTAGAAAACGACCCGAGCTGCCCCAGCTTCTCTTTCTCTCAAGGAGATGTCTTCCAACACTCGATCAATGATTTATCAAAGGTTTTGAATGGTCTCCACCTTAGCAAGTAAATCTTGTTGATCTGTCGACACTCTTCTTCGAATTTCTATGGCTTGGGATTGGAATATCCCGATATATATCACATGGCTTTCGACAAAATTTAATATGGCCTGTAATTGCCCTATTAACTCCTCTTACTAGCTTATCTGTGATTGGCTGGTCTGGGCCGCCTGTTGTGTTTGTTCGAGATCAAACTTGAGCCGTTCGATTTCTTTTTGATCAGTTTCTCTAGCTTGATCTATACCTATGTTCATCTAATCTCTGGCAGCTGCCTCTGTTGTAACGAGCTTAGCCTCCAAAGTTTTGATCAAGCAGTTTTTTCGCTTCAACTGTTCTTTTAAGGACTCGATAGAAAATTGGTTGGTTGTAGCAAAAGCCCCCAATGTCCCTACTATCTGGGTTGCAAATTCCTCTTTTTTCATGTCTCTCCCATCGACGAGGATTTTAAATTTCTTTGCTACCATGCCCGCTTCTTGATAAAGTTCCTGCTTCACAACGACCTTTCTCTTCTTATCGAAGAAAAACTCGTTTGGAGGAAACTCTTCCACAGTTATGGGTGTTAGCTATTTGCCAAAAATTCATTCGGCATCTGGGATCCCCTTTGTGGACTATAGGGGAGTAACAAAAACAATGGGATTGTCGATCTGCTTGGATGATTTCTCCGGGGTAACAACCGAGGCTGGCTTGCTTGAAGGGTTGGAGATCTCGGCTTCTTGTTTCGGGCCCCCGATTTGCTTCTTCTTTTCCTGTTGTTCCTCTTGGTCAGGTCCTGAATCTTTGGAGCGATTCGCTTCTATTTTATGTATATCTGCAGTCGGTGGGTTCTTACCTTGTAAGACCGAGGGAAGGCAACTCCGCCAGAAATACTGAAATTTGAAAAACTCAACCTTCTCCTCGAGCGATAGGGTTTGAATCCGAATTAGGACCTCGACATAGGATCTCGCCCCTCAGAAGACATCATCATGAGGTGAATGCTCATGTTCATACTTTTTAAGACCACAACTAGCCATGTGATTATCCATGATCCTGTGTGGGTTGAGCTTCTTGAACTCAATGTGGACCAATTTAATATCCTCCAAAGTCGTTGCCTCGGCTTTTGCATGTCCGAAATCTAATAAAGAATAGGTATTCAAATGAATGGGGAAAGGCGGTCATACCTTCTTCGAAAATCCTTTAATCTCCTTGCTTATGCCACCAATAACAGTTTGCCTAGCAATTTCGCGACAAACCAGCCTATCCGGTATGAATAATTGTAGAACATAGGGGGGAACTGTTGTAGGAAAATCTCCCTGCAGACAGGTAGATTGCCTCAAAGAGCTAGACCCTAACTCTAAGACAGAAAATGCTTAACGTGGACACTGACTTCCTTTTGAATCCATACAAACTAATACACGAGAAGGAAGGAAAATGGAAGTACCTCTTTATCGACGTTTGTCCCTGCACGCTCCGAATCGAGCTCCAAACTCTCGCTCCTCGCTGAGTCCTGTAGACAAACAAAGTACGACCACTTCCTACTCTATTGATATTAGCTTGAAAACAGATCTATCTATCAATGATAAGTTCATGTAATATCAGACACAAACTAGAAAGAAACAGGCCAAGCGTGTTATATTAATGAGAATAACGACAACAGTACTTACAATCGTAGATGCGAATGCGAGAGCTTTGTCAAGTCCCCTTCATCTAACCCTTGCTCGAAAGATCCACAACCTGGATGATAACAACTTCACTAATCACTCTCCTTTGACTGACTGTGTGTTTCCTATGAGATCATAGGTTTCATGCTAGCAATTCTTCCCCCCTTTTCACCATCATAGAGCCTGCTTATATAGGTTAAGAGAAGCTTAACCTCTTGAGTTATCTTTAGAACAAGTTGAGGAATTCCCTCCTTGGATCAAGGATCTTCTGATGGAACCAAGAATTCGAATGCAACTGCCTTCTAAACTTGAGATATCCTCCTCTTATTCTCCTCAACGGGCCAACTACTGTCTCAGATTATACAACGCTCCCTCAAAAGGGGCATCAGAGCGCTATAGCGCTCCCTAGGAGGCTTGAGGGGAGCACCAACGCTCCAAGGATGGATAACGCTCCTTCTGAGGGGAAGATGAGCATTATAACGCTCCCTGAGACCTTATAGGGGAGCGCCAATGCTCCTAAGGTTGATGTAGGGGAGCGCTCACCTTCAAAACCTTTGTTTAAGAGCTCTTCTCAGGTGATAAAATTTCCTTGACTTCAGTTAATCATTTTTTCTCCTCCAAATCAAGTGTATGAGGTGTCTTAAGTGCCTCCTTAGTGTCTTCGTTATGGCAGTATGCTTGAACAACATTTGCGACACTTGTGAACAACTTGTGACACTTGCGAAAGTTGTAAGGAACATGCGACACTTATCGAAGTGAGCAATATTGAGGTGTAACAGGAACAGAAGTGTCAAAATCCCTTATGTCTGAAAATTCAGCCTCTATGTACCAGTCGACCACGTTGCTCAAGTTGGTGGTGACGTTGTCTGAAATCCTAAGCGGTGGGTTGCCGAAGATGGATACATGCAATGGTACCATTACCCAATTGAAAATTTCGTATATAAAATCTGCGGCCTTATCTTCCCAAAGTTTTGAGTGGTAGATGTGGATGGGCTCATCCTCTGATGGAGTCCAGCTCCAGCTCATTAGGGGGAAAGTTGTCATGAAACAAACAACATCCATGATGTAGGCGGACATGAAAAATGAAGCGGCCTTCCCACTCACCTTCTGCATCCGATACTCGGTAATCTGGCTGGTTAAACTGTCTGACAACAATTTGGCCCAGTCGACGGAAAAGCCTTCAACGATTGTATGAATGAGAGGTACCCACGGGAGGAAAAAATGTGTGGTGTCCTCCTTCCCATACAATCTATAGGTCATCATGGCTATATATTTGAATTGCGGTTCCAAGGAGGAGATTGAATAAACTCCGTTACCGTCTGCCCTGAACTTCGCAGGGTGCGAGACCCAATCCTTGATCAGATCAGACAAATTTTTGCCGTATTGCTCGCAGTCTTTCTACTTAAAACCTTCCAGAAACTCGGCATTGTGTGAGAAGTTCGGTGTGGGTGACAATCGGTACATCACCTGTAAATGTTCTGGTATGAAGGTTCCAATGGTCACCTTCTATTCACTGATAATAGTTCTGGTTGGGATATCCACATGATCCAATGCCCATCGGATCATATCATAATAGGGAAGGAGTCGTGGCCTGGCCACTATCTTATGCATCTCTGCTTGAACGACGACTTTGTATTTGGTGGCCAAATCGTCCTTCTCATTATCGTTGGAGTCATCTGAACAGTTCACTAAATCGGACTGAAGAACCTCAGAGACGTATGACCAGGTTCTGACAGAATCAACACTTTGAGGTGAAGTATCGGAAATAGTATCTGAGCCTTGCCCTGAACTCTCAACAATCGCCTTGGACGTTTTTCGTGGGGCCATGATAGAGGACTCTGATTTAGCTCTCCTGTAGTAAAAATGTGTATACATACAAAAATTAGCCTGGTGAGAAAAGCTTCTTTGCGCAAGATATAAATGAAATTTTAAACAATGAGAGAAATAACTCTATATCTCGACCATTTAAAACCCCGACGTCCTTATGAACCAGAACGGTCAAATCATTTTTTGAGAAAGATTTAGCAATAAAAACAATATCTTTACCTATCACTTCACCTCTCTTCTCATAAATGCCATAAATTTTGACGGGTCGTGACACACATTAGCTCAAAAACATTTAAATTTAACCCGTAGATGGTGTGTGTTAATACTTGTATTAATGCATGAATTAATCTGGCTTAGCTTATTTAATTAGGCTTTCTTTAAACTTTAATCACCCTTTTCGGTGTTCGCTGTATCGGGAGATTTCACTCCTATCCTTTGAGCCCCTAAAACTCGAGATCGCGATGACGCGATCTAGTTAGGCAAAAGCATGATCCAGATTAAGTGTTTAATTAATATCGTGATTTCGCGACTCAGGACTACGAGGGTATAGTTTTTTGGAAAAGTGAAAGCTGAGTCGCGAAACCGCGACATTGTTTAACTAATATCATGATTTCGCGACTCGGGGCTATGAAGGTATAGTTTCTTGGAATAGTGAATGCCAAGTCGCAAAACCTCGACATTGCTTAACTACGGTAAAAAATGACTTACCCCTGACACTAACCCGGGTAACTTTTGAAACTATCTCGCAACTTCGCCTATCAGGGTTATGACGGTAATATTTTTGGGGAGAGCGATCGCCGAGACGCGAAATTCCGACAATACTTAACTAAGGTTTAAAGAACTTTACTCTCGTCGCTAACCTGGGTAAGTTGTCAAGGTCGTTTCGCGACTTCACGCATCGGGGCTTGGAAATCGTGTGACTTGTAACTCTCGAAACACGATATCCCGAGGTAAATAAAACTAAAAAATCTCGTTTAACGATTAAATGGCAATGGTTTATGAGTACAACTGCCATCGCCACTTTGCATATTAGGACTACTGAGACTTTCAAAGGGTAAAGGTCACGAAGTAAAAGACAACTTAAAGGCCAACCTTTGATTCTAAGAATTACATTTAAACCAGTTGAGAAAGGCGACTCCAACATAGGCTCCAACTAGGGATCCCGTCTTCTTGCGAGACGGTAAGAACAGTAGACCACGTGCCTGTATTGGGTAAATGGAGTCATTGGTTTTACTTCTGCAAAACTTGCTTAAAGAAAGGGGATACAAAGAAAAGAAGAGATTTCGTCTTTTACTTCTGAAAAGCTTTTCAACACTCAAATGCGTTTCAAATTCAGTTGTAGCCTCATTCATGACTTTCTCTTTCTCATTACTGAATTCAAGTATGCCTCAAGACAATCAAACCAGTCCTAGGAAATCCAACAGATCTTGTGACTTTCGGTTTGCATCAAACGAGGTAAATTACATGTTTTTTAATCGGGGAGCTCTGTCCGAATTTAGGGTGCAGATCAGGTTTCAAGAAAGTTGATTACCAGAGCAGACTGAGATTCACATATGACAGCCTTACAGATATCTCAGATATTGCTTCACTACCAGCGAGCCTGTTCAGTACCCCGGTGAAGTTATTTGGCCCTTTTTACTGAATTTCCTTTCACTACTTCGAAATATATTTATGTATTTAAATGCTGAGATGAGGGCAATCATTTCTGAATTTCCTTTCATCGTCTCTTTGGACTAGATGGGGGCAATCAAATATGAATTTCCTTTCACCATCTGTCTTATAATTTACTTTTAGAACATGAAGTGGGGGCAATTAGTTTGTATGAGGGATGATATATGTGTAATATTTGCAGTGGAGGTCTGTCAACTTGCTTTGATTACTCGGTACCAACCTTCCCTTAACTTTCAAAGCACCTTAGCCCATAGGGAAAAAAGGGAAAGATTACTTCCAAGGGCCTTCCTTCGAGCAAGCCTCAATCCTTAGAAAACTGTTAAAAAAACTAGAAGAGTCAGGATCAACCTACGCATAACTTTGTTTAGTAAGAGACTAAGGGGTTATGAAGACTGGCTTACTTTTTAAAATCTTCTTTACAGCTTCCAAAGCTAAAACGTAATCTCTTCTCCCTATGTATGGAACCCGGAAAGTTGTTTGCTACTTTTTTTTTTAAAGGTAAGTCAGCGGACAGAAAAAAGGTGACGGAAAGAGATCTGGGATTCGAAACACAGGGCTTATAAACTAAAACCGACTTTTGGGACCCTTTTCCGGAGACACTTTACTTTATTTGCTTATTTTAATTACTTTCTATCTTTGTCTAGGTGAAACTCTTAGAACCCAGAGTAAGAAGTCGTTCTTTTAATCACCAGTCAAGCAAAAACATTATATTTATGAGATCATTACGACGCTTTGGAGACCTTCATTTAAAAAATAAAATTCTTAGGAATTCATGCCTTTGCCTTACCATTTTGTTTTCCTTTAAATTAACGGAAAACTTTTTCTATCACCTGTTTTTTGTGAATTTATTTTCCGATACATGACTCTCTGTTTGCTCCTTTTGCTCGTTTGGGCTGCAATCCAAAATCCCGTAAACATGAAGAGTGCATTTTAAAAGAGCTGGATGTATTGAAAATTTCGTATCTCTACTTCTACAAAAATCACCGACCTAATTAATTAGAGGTGAAAGTAAACTTACCAAAGAGAAATTGTGAAATAGAAAGAAAACACACACCGATATATACAATGGAAATTTTTTACGAACCAATTATTGCATATAATGTTTTAAATAACGCGCGTTGACAGGGGCGTTGAAGATTTTACCATCCAGATTTTCTAATCGAAACAATTTTTTTCCTTCGGGAGCTATGACTTTGAACGGTCTGTACCAAATATGATCAAATTTGTCGTGTTTCCCTGAGTCTTCCTTCCTAGCATCCCATTTCAAGACCAAAATCGCCTAGAAGAAACTCTTTGTCTTTTGCCTTACGGTCGAATAACGTTTTCATCTCGTCTTGGTATTTTTGCAACCTTTCGTCCACTTTGACCCTATGTTGTTGTACTTCAACCAACTGATTTATCCTTCTTGTGACATGATTTGGTTCTTCTTTCTCATCTTGCCAGAGTTTCATTATGGGAAGCGCTAGATTTATGGGTAATACCACGTCAGTCCCATACACCATTTGGAAAGGAGAAGTGCCAATAGATTTTTTCGTGCCTATCCGGTTTGCCCATAAAGCATATTTCAAATGCACGTGCCAAGATTTTTTGTTCTCGTTCAACACTTTCTTAATTACATTAATCAGACTCTTTTTTTAAGACTAGGCTAGTCCATTTCCTTGAGGGTAATATGTCGTGGAATGGCCGAGCACGATATAGTATTTTTGGCAAAAACTGATCATAGCCATAGATTTAAAAGCCTGGGCATTATCTGTGACTATCTTCCGGGGGCAACCGAATCTAGATAAAATGTTTTCTTCTAGGAAATCTATTACCACCGAATTTGTTACCCTTCTTGTTGGAATAGCCTCCACCCATTTAGTGAAGATAATCTGTGGCAGTCAAGATCCATTTGTGTTGAGCGCTAGAAAGGGGGTTAATTTCGCCTATAAAATCTAGTCCCCATTGCTGAAAAAGGAGCTTTTGTTTTGACCGGGACTAAAGGTAGCAGCTAGAGTTTATGCTTTCCTGCGAACAATTGGCAAGGGTTGCAGGTTCTGACTTTGGCATTGACGTCTGAGAAAGGTTTTGGCCAATAATACCCTGCCCTTAGGATCTTATAAGTTGTTGCCCTCCAAGCGTGATGTCCTCTGCACACCCCTTCGTGAAATTCACTTATGACCTTCTCTGTTTCTGATTCAACCAAACAAACCAACAAGAAACCAAGTGGATCCTTCCAATACAATTGACTTTCCGATATACAGTACTTGACCGCATGCAGTTTTAGCATCCTGGCTTTGGATGGGGATAAATCACTCGGGCATTTCAAGGTCAGCAGGTAGGACACTATGTTTTTGTACCAATCTGATGAGGCAAACTTCTCTTCGATTTTGATAGCACCTGTTTGCTCATCGAGCTCGTTCATGTACACACCCTCTTCACATCCCTGTAGGCCATTTATACCGAGGGATCTGAAATTTGATTCAGCTAAGGGTTTAGCCAAACCTTGTCCCTTTACCAGTCTCGTCGGCTTTATCTCCAGATCAAATTCTTGGATTTTAGCGAGCCACCGTCCCCTTTTGCCATCATTGTCAAACTGAACCAAAATATTTTTTACGGAGCTGATAGGTACATACACGATTACCTTGGAATGCAACACGTAAGTTTTGAAAGCCTTTAATGCCTTCACTATAGCGTACGCTTGTTTTTCCATTATATCGTATTTGAGTTCAGCGTCTCTGAGACTTTTGCTGAAAAAAACTATAGATTGTTCGAAACCTTCTTCATTTTTCTGGAGGAGTACCACGGCAATTGTGTGTTCGGAGGCGAACGAGAAAATAAGAAAATCCTTTAGATAGTCAGGGCTTGCCAGTAGAGGTGCCTCGCTTATAACCTTCTTGATGCGTGCAGACGATTCTTTGGCCTCTGCTGTCCATTTCACTTCGTTGTTTTTCTTTAACATATCTGTGATCAATTTCACAATTTCAGCAAAGTTTGGGATAAACCTCCTCAAAAAATTTATCTTTCCTAAGAATGACTGAATTTATTTTACATTTCTAGGAATATTTATAATGTCTATAGCTTCAACCCTTCTAGAATCAATTTTAATTCTGTCTCAAGACACAATATGGCCCAAGAGTTTACCTTCTTGCATGGTAAAGTGAGACTTTCTGGGGTTTAAAGACAGACCAAACCTACGACATTTTTCAAATGTCTGCTTGAGATGCATCAAATGATCTTCGTCAGATTTACAAAAAACGGTTAGATCATCGGGATAAATAACTACGAACTTGTCTCTTTCGCCGATGAAAGCGATATCCATAGCACGTTGGAAGGTGGCACCTGCATTCATTAGACCAAAAGGCATCTTATCATACATTAATGTACCCCAAGGGGTAGTGAAGGCTGTTTTTTTTTTTATCATGTTCATTTACTGCAATTTGATTGTACCCAGAGAACCCGTCGATCATCGACATCCTATTTGCCCCAACTACTTTTTCTAATACGCGATCCATTTTGGGCAGAGGGTAGTTGTCTTTGAGGGAGGACTTATTTAGATTTCTAAAATCGACACACAGTCTAATCTCCCCGTTCTTCTTTCTAACCGGGAGCAGGTTTGCTACCCAATCGGAGTATTTCAGTGGTACTATTATTTTTGCGTCCAAGAGCTTTTTAACTTCCCTTTTGACCACAGGCAATAAGATAGGGTTGATTTGTCTAAAGGGTTTGACACCAAGTTTCAAAGGTATCTTGTGTTCGATCACAGTGGTGTCGTAGGTTCTTAGTTCTTCGTAAGACCAAGTGAAAACGTCTTTATACTGTGTGAGTAAGTCTTTATACTTGATTTTTACCTCAGGGGGGAGGTACTTTGATATTTTTACCATCCTAGGCTCCTCTTTTGTCCCTACGTCGCAGTCTTCAACCTCCTTTGGTTGGGGTTGCAGAGTGGATTTTAAAGGCATGTCATTCTGATCGAAAAGTCTCTCCAGGGGGATTAGTCCCTTTGGAATCTGATTGTTCTTTAAAACTAACATGCAATAATTAGCAATTTTTTCTCGGAACTCCTGAGGCTCCTCTCCCTCCTGCATAATCCAGGTATGATCATTTTAGTTCTCCTGGTCAATCTGGGTTTCAGACTTCGAAACCAGGTTCATACCTGTCCTTCGAAAGTCTGAACAAACAACCTCGAATATACGTCTTTGTGTTCGAGGCCCAGGATATCGACGAACTGATCAAAGAAGTTTATATGTTCTGCTGCGGTCAAGTCCCCTTCCCCTGTAAATTTAGGTAAGTTTTTTATATAATTTTCAGGAAGGTCGTGGAGAGGAACGGGCAGGACCAAAGGCGCATATCTCGCAGCTACTTTAGCGAAAACCCTGGGAGGCGGGAGAGGTCCTTAGCCCCCCGCTCCTCCTCCTGGAGCCACTCCACCTCCCCCTCCTAAAACCCCTCCACCTCCTCTTCCGGCGGCCGCCATCGGTACTACCTGATAGGAAACAAGTGTGTTATATAGAGGGTTCTGGAAGACTAAAAGCAAATTTCTATTTTCTTTGAGAGATGAGAAAACCGAAGACAGGTGAAAAGAGATGCGGGGACTTGGCTCCTCAGACTTGCAAGAGATGTAATCAGGGGAACCCGTGGGTGTGGAATTTGACTATATGGTATACTCTTCGAGACTTGGTGAGGTCGTGAAATCTAATTGAAGAGTCGGCGTGATATCGATCTCTGATAAATTCATTGTGGGGTTTTAACCTTTGTGTACGCCAGAGGTTGTCGGATGAATTTCACTTTTAACCTTAGAGAGAGTTAGAGTTGGGTTGATGATTTTAGGGAGGGGATTGTATGAAGTTGAAGGTTCACAAGAACTCTTGGTATTGGGTTGCGGGTACTTAAGCTGGTAGACTGCAGTGGTTGGCTTAAGGGAACCTCTGGTTTTCAGTATTTTTTTGGGATCAGAAACGGGCGTGGTCTGCTTACCCTCCGGATTTTGTCTGGTATTCCTTCGATCGGATGCCAGCTTATTTAAATGTGGAGTCGCCAAGTGAAAGATAATAAAAGCCTTTAGAAGGTGTTCACTCTTTGTTCACTATCAAAGGGAGAAACTTGCAAAAATGTCGTTCTTCCCAGGGAAAAGGTTTCATAACTTCGTCCCCGACAACGGCGCCAGAAAGATGTTGTTCGAGAGTATCTAGGCATCCGAAAGTGAGTAAAGAATAAAAAAGGGGGAAGAGTCAACCTTCGAGGAAGCAAGCTAAGGCTGATTTCCAGGTTGTTGTTGTCTCGCTTCCAACTATTCTTGATATTTATATCCCGTTCAATCGCGGCCCATGAACATTCAAGTTCTGCCCGGGTGGTGGTTGTTTTAATTATGGTATCGAAAAGGTTCAAAGCTATATGGGTTTGGTCCGACAAACTGGGTTCAATATTGGGTTGTCTTACAACGGGGACAGTCATGGAGGAACAGGAAAATTAAAGGTTTTCGATGCTGTATCAATTTGATCATATAAAAGAGAACTTGTAAATCCAATATAGAAGATAAAGTGCAAACCAAAGGCCTTTTCCCATAACTGAGTTATCTTTTAAATAAATGGTGTGTGAAATGTGAGAAAAACATTTAGCTATCTATAACGTCAGGCTCCTATCAAGGGAGAATTTCACCCTGTAAACAAAAGAAGAAAATAAGATACGAAGAAATCTGACGAAGCATAAAATATGACAATCTAAAGAGTTCACGGGTCTTGTACCTGCTAATAGCCGATGAAGAGGAAAAACTGTAAACAATATAGACGACTAAAAGTTGATCACCACAGTAGAGGTTTTACTAAATTGCAGTAAAAACATTCATCAGATATAAATATGCAAAATGAAATTAAATATGAAATCACAGAGGAAACAAACTCATAACACAATCTTGACAGAATCAAGAATCTTCGGATTGCTTTGTATTAATTTTTCAAAAGGAGAGAGTCTCTATTACAATCGACCAAAAAGGTCCAGCTCTTTTTTCTTTCTTCTAATTACATATTTATACAACTTCTGCATGCTAGGATCTCAATCGTCCCAGTAGTTTTTTCGGTTACAAAAAGGAGATTTATGCATTCCAATTCTTTGCCTTTGTCCTCTTTCGGGTGGATGGATCACCTTCCTTTCTTTAAACTTTGGGTTCTGAAAACAGAACGGGCAGACACATGTCATTATTTGGTGCCCGAAAACTGTCCTTTCGCCTGTTGTGTGCAAGTGACAGACCTCTCCACGAGCTGGGTTATCAACTTGGAAGGTTCCGCTTGGTTGTTTGCCTCGAAGGTGTAACAATCCTTCGCTAACTGTGGCAACCTTCCTCCTACTTGTTGGTCTTTAGTGGTGATAGAACATAACAATACACTTGGCTTTATTAGCCACTTATCCACCTGGACTATATCTGTCTGAGTTACCTGTGCTATTTCAGTCTGCTCTCTTTCCTCATTCTCCTTGATGTTGAGCAGGTGCTTGGCTATATCCACCTGGCCCAGTGTCTCGGTGCTGCTTTCACTATCAAGACTCAACAAACTTTCATTTATCTCCCCGAGAGTTTCTTCACAAAAATTTCTCACCTCTTTAGCTCGCTCTCTGCCCTCTGATATATTTTGTTCCCATGCCTTCAGTAAGATGTTACCTCTGGTCTGGTCTGGGATGGAGAGCTTGGAACTATTGCCCACTTCATTTTTCGTCATGGCTATAACAACCTCTTGGAAAACGACCCGAGCTGCCCCACCTTCTCTTTCTCTCAAGGAGATGTCTTCGAGCACTCGATCAATGATTTAGCAGAGGTTTTGAATGGTCTCCACCTTAGCAAGTAAATCTTGCTGAGTTGCCGACACTCTTCTTCGAATTTCTATGGCTTGGGATTGTAATATCCCGATATCTATCACATGGCTTTTGGCAAAATTTAATTTGGCCTGTAATTGCCCTATTAACTCCTCTTGTTGGCTTATCTGTGATTGGCTAGTATGGGCTGCCTGCTGTGTTTATTCGAGATCGGACTTGAGCTGTTCGATTTCTTTTTGATCAGCTGCTCTAGATTGCTCTATATCTGTGTTCGTCTGATCTCTGGCAGCTGCCTCTACTGTAACTAGCTTAGCCTCCAAAGTTTTGATCAAGCGGTTTTTTCGCTTCAACTGTTCTTTTAGGGACGAAAATTGGTTGGCTGTAGCAAAAGCCCCCAACATCCCTGTTATCTGGGTTGCAAATTCCTCTTTTTTCATGGCTCTCCCATCGGCGAGGATTTTAAATTTCTTTGCTACCGTGCTCGTTTCTTGATAAAGTTCCTGCTTCACAACGACCTTTCTCTTCTTATCGAAGAAAAACTCGTTCAGAGGCAACTCTTCCATAGTTATGGGTGTTAGTTCTTCGCCGAAAATCCATCCGACATCTGGGATCCCCTTTGTGGACTGTAGGGGAGTAACATAAATGATGGGATTGTCGATCTGCTTGGATGATTTCCCCGGGGTAACAACCAGGGCTGACTTGCTTGAAGGGTTGGAGATCTCGGCTTCCTGTTTTGGGCCCCTGATTTGCTTTTTCTTTTCCTGGTGTTCGTCTTGGTTAGGTCCTGAATCTTTGGAGCCCTTGGCTTTTGTTTTCTGTATATCTGCAGTCGGCGGGTTCTTACCCTGTAAGACCGAGGGAAGGCAGCTCTGTCGGTGCTCCTGAAATTTGAAAAAATCAACCTTCTCCTCGAGCGACAGGGTTTGAATCCGACTTAGGACCTCGGCATAGGATCTCGCCCCTCGGAAGACGTCATCATGAGACAAATGCTCATGTTCATACTTTTTAAGGCCACAACTAACCATGTGATTACCCACGATCCTGTGTGGGTCGTGCTTCTTGAACTCAATGTGGACCAATTTAATATCCTCCAAAGCCGCTGCCTCGGCTTTTGCGTGTCCAAAATCTATTAAAGAATAGGTATTCAAATGAATGGGGAAAGACGACCATACCTTCTTCGAAAATCCTTTAAGCTCCTTGCTTATGCCACCAATCACAGTTTGCCTAGCGATTTTGCGACAAACCAGGCTATCTGGTATGAATAATGGTAGAGCATAGGGGGGAACAGAAGTGCCGAAAACCCTGATGTATGAAAATTCAGCCTCTACGTACCAGTGGACCACGTTGCTCAAGTTGGTGGCAACACTGTCTGAAATCCTGAGCGGTGGGTTGCCGAAGATGGATACATACATTGGTACCATTACCCAATTGAAAATTTCGTATATAAAATTTGCGGCCTTATCTTCCCAAAGTTTTGAGTGGTAGACGTGGATAAACTTAGCCTCTGATGGAGTCCACAGGAGGAAAAAATGTGTGGTGTCCTCCTTCCCATACAACCTACAGGTCATCATGGCTATATATTTGAATTACGGTTCCAAGGAAGAGATTGAATAAACTCCGTTACCGTCTGCCTTGAACTTCGTGGGGTGTGAGACCCAATCCTTGATCAGATCAAACAAATTTCTGCTGTATTGCTCGCACTCTTTCCACTTAGAACCTTCCAGAAACTCGGCATTGTATGAGAAGTTCGGTGTGGGTGACAATTGGTACATCACCTGTAAATGTTCTGGTCTGAAGGTTCCAATGGTTACTTTCTACTCGCTGATAATAGTTATGGTCGGGATATCCACATGATCCAATGCCCATCAGATCATATCATAATAGAGAAGGAGTCGTGGCCTGGCCGCTATCTTATGCATCTCTGCTTGAACGACGATTTTGTATTTGGTGGCCAAGTCGTCCTTCTCATTATCGCTGGAGTCATCTAAACGTTCACTAAATTGGACTTAAGAACCTCAGATACGTATGACCAGGTTTTGACAGAATCCACACTTTGAGGTGAAGTATTGGAAACAATATCTGAGCCTTGCCCTGAACTCTCAACAATCGCCTTGGACGTTTTTCGTGGGGCCACGATAGAGGACTCTGACTTAGCTCTCCTGCAGTAAAAATGTGTATACATATAGAAATTAGCCTGGTGAGAAAAACTTCTTTGCGCAAGATAGAAATGAAATTTTAAACAATGAGAGAAATAACTCTATATCGCGACCATTTAAAACCCCGACGTCCTTATGAACCAGAACGGTCAAATCGTTTTTTGAGAAAGATTTAGCAATAAAAACAATATCTTTACCTATCACTTCACCTCTCTTCTCACAAATGCCATAAATTTTGACGGGCCGTGACACACATTAGCGCGAAAACATTTAAATTTAATCCGTAGATGGTGCGTGTTAATACTTGTATTAATGCACTGATTAATCTAGCTTAGCTTCTTTAATTAGGCTTTCTTTAAACTTTAATCACCCTTTTCGGCGTTCGCCGTATCGGGAGATTTCACTCCTATCCTTCGAGCCCCTAAAACCCGAGATTGCGATGACGCGATCTAGTTAAGCAAAAACGTGATCCAGATTAAGTGTTTAATTAATATCGTGATTTCGCGACTCGGGACTACGAGGGTATAGTTTCTTGGAAAAGTGAAAGCCGAGTCACGAAACCGCGATATTGTTTAACCAATATCGTGATTTCGCGACTCGGGTCTACGAAGGTATAGTTTCTTGGAATAGTGAATGCCGAGTCGCGAAACCTCGACATTGCTTAACTACGGTAAAAAACGACTTACCCCTGACACTAACCCGGGTTACGACGGTAAGATTTTTGGGGAGAGTGGTCGCTAAGACGCGAAATCTCGACAATACTTAACTAAGGTTTAAAGAACTTTACTCTCGGCGCTAACCTGGGTAAGCTGTCAAGGTTGTCTCGCGACTTCGCGCATCGGGGCTTGGAAACCGTGTGACTTGTAACTCTCGAAACACGATATCCCGAGGTAAATAAAACTGAAAAATCTCGTTTAACAATTAAATGGCAATGGTTTAGGAGTACAACTGCCATTGCCACTTCACATATCAGGACTACTGAGACTTTCAAAGGGTAAAGGTCACGAAGTAAAAGATAACTTAAAGGCCAACCTTTGATTCTAAGAATTACATTTAAACTAGTTGAGAAAGGCGACTCCAACATGAAGTGTGGTCCAACAACACATTTGACTTACAGTGGAAACAAATTGAGAAGATTAAAAAATGCTTGATCACAAACAAGTTTAAGATTAAAAGTTCAGTCCCTTATGATATCATGCTGAGTGAAATGGGGGTTGCTCCTATTGAAGCAATTGCTATGGTGCGTCTCATAAGATATCTAAAAAAAATGAGCAAATGGAAGACAGTCGGTGGCCTAAGATCATCTTCAATGACATATTGAGCAAAAGAAGAAGACGTGGATGAGGCAAAATATTAAATGGCTTAGTAAATGGGATATCCACTTGAACAAGTGCCCTATGAACAGTAAAGAGATAAAGGCTTTTGTTATTGATAGGTTCCACAAACGAACTTGGGATAAAGGGCTTGGGAGAAAGAAAGAGTATTATATTGAAGAGTTTAATTCCACATACAATCATCATCAAAAAGCGTACATTGGGGCCAATATATCTTGGAGAGCCAAAATGCTTATTGGACAAATAAGAACCAATTCCCATCAACTCTGTTGTGAAACTGGGCGTTGGAAAAGACCAAAAGAAGCTTGGGAAGAAAGGGTGTGTGTGTTTTGCACCTTCGGAAAAGTGGAAACAGAAAAACATTGTGTGTTTTGCACCTCCGGAAGAGTGGAAACAAAAAAACATTAACTTATTCAGCGAGGGGACAATGGAGAAATTGGGAGAGCTCATCATCAAGTTGAACAGCGATAGGCTACTGTTAGCCCCGTGGACCTTAAAATCTCTCTCTTTCTTTCTTTCTTTCTTTCTTAACTAGGATCATGACAAAACCC
Organism: Picea engelmannii; assembly: GCA_009831015.1. Taxonomy (NCBI): domain Eukaryota; kingdom Viridiplantae; phylum Streptophyta; class Pinopsida; order Pinales; family Pinaceae; genus Picea; species Picea engelmannii. Next base: position 134,213 of record ML805663.1, read on the forward strand.
TTCTAATTTATTTTCAATAATCCGAAAGCCCATTTCACGGATTCCTTCGTCACGCGTCAAAGGTACGCGGACCAAAGCATAAAGGCCCGCCCGTAGATTTCCATCTATAATATCGTATTA
>ML805664.1:7004-24374 GCA_009831015.1 Picea engelmannii
ATTATGTAATTCAATTGATTTCATGTTAATAGAATGCTATAGTGACTTTTGCTAAAGAATTGTGGTTTTTCATGTTGAAAGTACTATACAAAAAATTAGTTGCTTGGTTGCATAATAAATTACTACTGAATTCCAATGATCAATACCAAAATAAGGCTGAGGTGCATGCATAAAACGCAGGCAAATGATTACTAGTCTTTGCAAGCAGTTCGCTAGAACAATTAATCCAGATTAGTTAGATTTCTACATAAATGGAAGTGCTAAATTCTGAAGCTTCATTGAACATTTCAAAATGCCTTTTTAATTGTGTTGAATTCAACTAGGAAAGAAAAACCTTTACGTATAGAGTGGATTTGCAAACAACATTTGAAGTGCTAAATTCTGAAGCTTCATTGAACATTTCAAAATGCCTTTTTAATTGTGTTGAATTCAACTAGGAAAGAAAAACCTTTACATATAGAGTGGATTTGCAAACAACATAAAGAAGTAATGAAAGGAGATTATGGAAAACAGATAAGATTTTGGATATTTACAACCATGGTCTACTGTAATGTAATTTTTCTTGTTACCCTTGCTTTTTGTTGCACCTAAGTAACCAGGTGCATTTAGAGTCCAAGTAGATGTGTCACATCTATAATTATAATAAATTAAATTAGAGGGTGGGAGGGGGGGTATTATTAGAGAAATTACATCTATAATTATAATAAATTGAATGGAGATTATGGAAAACAGATAAGATTTTGGATATTTACAACCATGTGGTCTATTTTAATGTAATTTTTCTTGTTACCCTGTTGTACCTAAGTAACCAAGTGCACTTAAAGTTCAAGTAGATTTGTCACATCTATAACTATATAACTATAATAAACTAAATGGAAAAAAAATTAATCACATAAAAGTGAATTGAAAAACAAACTAAAATAATAATAATAATAATAAATTCATTATTAAAATAATAAAATTTGATTCTACTTAATACTTATAAAATCTGAAAATAAGATGGATCTATGATAGCATTGTATTGTGAGAAAACCACCTAAAATCTCCCTAAAGTTGAACTTTATTTATCAGTTTGAAATTGTCTTTATAATTTTCTCTGAGAGCTGTATAACCTTGTTCATTTTATCTGAAAACTGGTACGATTATTTCCAGTATGGTTTGATTTTGCTTTCCATGTTTATGTACAAACCTGAGATTATTGTTCCCTATGGAAGAAAGGATCCTTCTCGATTTCTACGAGTGTTTTCTCCTGTGGGACGCCTCAGCAAACAACTAGCATAAATCTTTACACTATTACTTGAACGGATCCAAGATTTAAAAATTAAAACGCCCATATGCAGGCAGGCTCTCAATTTGGTTTTAACCTCTCACATGAAACACGCTGTCAATAACATACTACAGATAACCATATTCAAAAGACTAACTGTCGTGAGTGTGCCTAACTGATCAAAGTCTATACGTTGAGTAAATCAGTTCTTTCCATTAGTTCTTGTTTTCATTTGTCAAAAGGGGATTGCTTTCCTCATTAAGATTTGTGATTTCATTCTTAACAAATGGAAACCAAGGTTATAAGTTCAAGGACAATGGATAAGGGGTGGTTGATCTAAACAACTCTTCATGATATTTTTTTTTGAACCTTGTGGTCAGGGGAGTTTGCTTTTACACAGGAAACAAGCGTCCTTGAAAAGCCCTGCCTTTACTAGTGACGAGTGATATAGGAGCAATAGAATTGAAGTGGTTAGTTGCTATAGAATTGAAGTGATTTGAGTGATATAGGAGCAATAGAATTGAAGTGGTTAGTTGCTATAGAATTGAAGTGATTTGTTTTAGCAACTAGGGTTTAAGCTATGATGCATTGCATTGTTTGATGTTTATGGGTTTAAGTTGGTATCATGTCACTCAGCATTGATATTATGGGTTGATAAAAAAACAGTGAAAAATGGTGTCTAATAGAAGTCTCAAATTCCTCTATTTCCAATAGTTGATATGATTTCAATTTTATGGTGTTATTTTTATTTCATAATGTACATTAAATTTATTATTACTATATTTTTAGTTTTGTAAAACATATTTTGTGGATGGACCCAAGTGTATGACATTGTTATGGATGGATGTTACAAGGGGATGGGCTTCACAATCTATTCAGTTGTAGAATGCACCTTGTTTTTCTCCATGCAATAATATAAAATAGTATAAATATATAATATGGGTATTATCAATCCCAAAATTTTTCGGGATTGATAAATGTTTTTCTGCAAAGTCCACAAAGGCCTTAGAATTAATTCTCATCAAGTCTTTTGGAGTTACCAATAATTTCTATGATTGGTGGTTGATCTACCGTTCATCAAGAAATAAATTCCAAGGAAGAAGGGGGAGTGCTTTGTGAGTGTAGCCTTGATACTAGTGCCCCCATTCTTCTCTTAAGTGTGTGAGGGTCAGATGATACTATTTTCTCGGAAGACATATAAATATTATTAATTATTATTAAGTAAAACCCTTAGAGATAATGATGCATGACCATCCATTGTGATCCCTATTGAAGAATGACATTTCCCATTGAATAATGACATTTCCTTCCTAAACTAGAGTTGTTTCTTTTGAAATTCTTTCTAAAGACATGCATATACCTTTGTTAACATGAGTTGTTTCTTTTGAAATTCTTTCTAAAGACATGCATGTACCTTTCTTAACATTCATTCTTTAGTAAGTTTGAAGAGATTTCCATTTCCATTACACATTAGAGTACGCTTTTGACTTGTCCTTATATATCCAAATTTGATTCATAAATTAGACATCCATATCCTCTATGAAGTGATGAGTATGTTGGATGTCATTTAATTCTAGAAGTAAAGGGAATTGTTTCCATGAATATTTCCATAATAGATTTGTTCCTCCATTTCTTATATCCTAAACATTGTGATCTTGAATTATATTCAAGTCTTTTTTTTCTCTATTTCATATAGATGATCTATTAGGGAAATATGAGGGGTTTTGTGCATATTTTTCTTTCTAAATATGGGCTTGTTGAGCCAACAACAACTCCCCAAGTTCTGCATGTTGTTATAGAATGATGAGAAGAAATTGTGGAACCTTTCTAAAATTTTATGAGCTTTGAGATGCTGAATTCGTTAAAGTTTTGATTATGATAGAATGAATCCGAGTTCAAATCTGTGTCCATTCCTTGTTGAAGCCTCGATGCATCTTGAAACCACTACATCTACTTTCGAGCTTCTCCCGTGCCATTAATCTTTAGCTTGGATTGTTCAAGTCTTATTAGCCTTGACCTCATGACTTTTGAAGCTTGTTAAGTATTGCTTAGTCTTATTTTGCCCTTCATATTAACTATCTTTTATTAGTTTTTGAATTTTTGTGAAATTTTGCAACATCTTTGCATCTCCTCGAATTTGGTCTCCTTGCGACATTGAGCATATCGTTCAAACTTCGAACTTGCTAGTCCATGTGAGATCACATAGTTCAGGGCAACTTTGCATCTTTGCAATACGATGCACATTGCTTTAAGTTTAACTTTATAAACTTGCGGCAAGGAATAGTCCGGATCTTTCATATCATTGCAACACATTGATAGATCATTGGTCCCTTGTAATTTTCCACGCTGCAACGATGCACAACATTTGAGGTTTCCACATACTGACACAACTCCAAAGATCAAGTAGGACGCGACAATGAAAAGGGCTCTTCATGAAAGTATAAAGTTGAACAAGTGTGACATATTGCAGGCATCACAAAAAAGTTAATACTAAAAGGTCCAAACCTTGTGACAAAACATTGGGACATAATGTTGAGATGTGCTTTATTGCAAGAATAAGGAACTTGTAAAGCAGTGATTGATGTGACATATCGTAAGAGAAAGATGATTACCCTGTGACATGTCGCAAGAAGCCACAATTTCAAAAGATAACAACCTTGCAACAAGCCGCACCATTCAAAGGCTAACAAGTGCAACATGTAGTAGAGACCTCAAGATTGAAAATTTGTAGCTTGGAAACATATAAATAGATTGATAGTGCACCATTGCATGCAAGATATATAAGTTTTGGAATGTAATGCTCCCAACCAAATATTGGCCAGGAACTAGGGTTGGAACTAGGGCTTCTGTTTGTCGTTTGGTATTTTGTTTTGCAGGTTTCTATTATAGAAAGATGCGTTGAAGTGTTTTCTTGAGTTTTATTGTATAGATGACATCACAACAAGTATGGAACACACGATAATGAAGAAAACACATAAACAAAGATAGCAAGCTTCATATACCTTTATTTAAATAGAATAAGTGTTCTCATACATAGATCTGCAGATCCGGTACAATATAGGAGATATAGAGACCCTAGGTCTTTACCCACTGAATATAGTTGAATACAAGATTAATGTATTTCCCTTCCTGAATGGATTCCTTCAGATCTCCGCTTGTACGGCCCTGGATGGCTGGATCTGGAATTGGTACGGCCCTAACTGGCTGTGAATGCTCAATATTTCGAACTCCTAGTAAATGGCCTCCAAATGCTACCAAAATACCCTCGAGCTATAGATCAGGGGCTATAGAGTAGGCAGGATACCGGTTTGAGTGAAAACCCCCAAGGTTACCTTTAGATCTATGAGTATCTTCAATGAGAGTTGTGCCCTCCTTTAGAAATTCGTCCCAAGCCCAATAAAATAATCCAAGAGGGATACCCTTGGTGTTGATGCTGCAAAAGGGCACTATGACCCTAGCAATGAACCTCCAATGGTGTAATATTGCATATCTATACTCTAAGCAAATCGAGCTTATTCTCTTCCAAGGATGCGCCCTTCTGCTAGAAAACCTTCAGATATGTACACCAAACTTCAAATGCTGCTTGCTAAATACCTGTGACTGGATTAGAATGGTGAGGGAGGGATCTTTCACCTCCTTGGCCAAGCTTGAACCAGGAACAAATTAATCTTTCATCTCCTTGCTGGTTTCTATGGTTTGTTCACTCAAAACCCTCAAAACGTAACCTATCTAGCTCAATAGTGTAGAATGCAAGTGAATAATGAGAATAGAATCATGAGAGGTGTGCCCTTCTCTTTCCTTTATACTTCCTTCCTCTAATTTGTCATTGAGTTTCTTTTTCCCACTTACTAAGGTTTTTAATTTAATTTTCCTTTTAGTCACTTAATTCTTCCTTAGCCTTTTACCAATGTCACTTTAATAATACAACTTTAATTCTCTTAGTGACAAAACCATACTTCCCTTCCCCTTATCCGTCTTGGACTGTAGTCTAGAGGGACGTCCTATAGCCTTTGTGTCACTGAGAAGGGGATATTACATGGAAATTCTTGGCCCTTGTGACAAGTCACAATATCCAAAAGCTTCCAATGTGCAATTAAAGTTCAAAGGGAAAACAAACATTGTCACTTCACATGGTTTTAAATTAAAGGTAAAACTTACTTGAGGTTATCATAAAAGAGAAAAGTAGGGAATTCAAGTGCCCATTTCACAATTCCCAAAGAAAAGGGAAAATAAGAGAGTTTTCACCTTTTACCCTCTTTTACGCTTATGGTCATGAAAATTACCCTAGCCACCCATCGATTGCAATAAAAGAAAGGCATTGACAATTGCATCATTGAGTTGTTCACCCACTTATCGCCAATTGCTCGTTTAGCTAGCTAGGAATTTCTGTTACTCTTAGAATTTGATTTTAATAATTAGTCTTGTCGTTCCTAGGTTTAATCTTCCTATTTTTACTCATTGAATTTGGATTTCCTTTGTCTTGTTTGAGACAATATTTCCCCTTCAAGTCTAAAGGAAAGGTTGGAATGAATCACCCTATCCGTTTCCCCCCATGACTATGCTATGACCAATGTTCTTACCTTGAATAATCATTTCTAGTCAATATTTTACAAGAACTCGATGTTGATGCCTTTTCCCCCAATCCCTATGTTCTCATCATCGACCCTTTTGATCCTCTCACCTGCATTCTTGCTGATGCCTCTAAAAAGGATCGATTGGCACCTTGATTTGACTTCAATACCTAATATATGAGGATATAAGGCCATCGCCCTCATCTTTTCCAAGATTACCTTACAAAATGCATTGGGTTATTTCACCAGATCACTATAGGAACTTTGGGAAACATCATATCTTTTCAAACTTGTGTCAATCCTCATCTTAGGAAATTCTCTTAAAGTTTTGACGTAAGAACCAATGAGGAAATAGACATGGACTTTGTAATGATGTTTTTCCTAACCATGATAATGTGCACTGTTGTTGACATCGATGAGTTATAGGATTTAGAGATGGTTTATGGAGAACATAAAAATAGGAGGTGATTCACGAGATCAACCCATATAGAGAAACATTAGAAGAGCTAGAATAAGAGAAGGAAATAAGGCCATTTTATGGGGACACACAGTGTGCAAAATTGATAAATAAATTGCTTACCAATGGGGTGATATATATCATATGTTTCGAGAAGAGATATACCCCAAATTGCCACCACCACAAGAAGAAACGAACTCAGACTTTGGTGTATTCTAGACTATCATAAAATTTGGTCTTCATAGGGTGGTAGCTAGACCCGCTATGCTACCTTGTGCTAAGGTTATATCATGGTTGGTTACCCACACAAAAATTGATAATAGATTGGTTGAAAACATAGACGACAAAGCTATTGCATCTTTCTAGCCTTCATACATGGATATATGTTATAAGTTTCCTAGGCCAGAGGTTGATATTATAGAGGAATGTATTACTCAACTCACCCATGACTATCATCAAATCCTAATTCAAGAGTAGGTGGATCTCGAAAAAGAAATTTGGGTCACAAAGGTAAGGTGTGTACCCCACAACAAACCTCAGAACACCCTATAGGTTAATAGTATCTTTGATCAATTTTTTTTTATGGTGAAGAAGACATAACTCAATTCAAAGAATATTGGGTACCTTTAATGTATCAAGTAACAAAGGCCGACACAATATTCAATCGGGCCTCCATCTAGTTTAAGTTAAGTTGTTTCTAGAACCAAGTACCTTGCTATAGGGATTTCCCCAACATTCTTTATGTCCTCCTATATGCTCTATGTGACAAACTTTCCAAGGATGGGATGGTAGTGGCTACCTAGCGAGAAACCAATACATGTGCACTCTTTAGATGTTGTGGGAGCATAAACACATAATTCAATACACTAGGATATCTGAGAATTTCATGGCTCTTTTGTATACAATGATTTTTTGCGAGCCTGTGCAATGCATAACAGAAAAGGCCATGCTAATGATAAGTGCCATTGTGACTAGTATGTGACAGAGAGAGACACTTATGCGAGAATATTTGGAACTTCCCATCCTCAACACTTGCTATCCAAATTCATTAAAGATAAACTAGTCCTTCAAGAGGTAGCTTATTAGACTTACTTGAATGGAGTTGGAATAGTCCTTTCCCAAAACAAGAAATCTCCTTTCCCTCCCCCCCCTTGCCATTAAATATAGGTGCATACAACATAGATATTGCAAATGCAATTAAGAAAGAAGGGGAAGCATTGACTATTTCTCATTTTGGAACAAAGATATTTAGGAGGCATGACCCTCTTAATGTGGTAGTCCACCATTGCTTAGTTTGCAACTACAAATGGCCTTATAAAAATGAAGTGTGGCAGAAAGAAGAAATCGACCAAAGAGCTACATCTCTAAATGAGCTAGAAATGATGATTGAAAGCAAAGGAAAATCAACCAAATATGATAAGAAAACACATGAGAACAATGAAAAAACTGAGCAAGAAGAAAGAGAGAAAGCAACAAAAGAAGAATGGATAAGGAGAGTATTGACGATTAAAATTGCAATGAGGATTTCGCCTGCAAAGTATTGCTAAAGCCTAGTAATTATAAGCTAATGATATATACAACACTAGTAGGTGGGACCCCCTTGTAGATTGGAGATCAAATCTGGTTCTTATTTCATGTTTATGCTGTTGTTCGACACTGTTTACATGGTTGATGAAATCTTGGTTTTATTGGCGATGGATGAGGCCTATTATATATTGGTTCGAATTGCGACAACTGAATGATGGATAAGGCATGTTATCCGTTGTTTCCATTGCTCTAGGCTCCAATTTCATGTTATGATGGCCTATGTTATCCATTGTTATCATTGCTATCTGTTCTTGGATTCATTACTGTAACACCTGCACAAGAGACATGTTAGTAATAATATAAAAGAGTAGTTGAAAAGAGATAAAAGCAATATAAACAAAATGAAAAGGGACGAGATTAAACTATAGTAATATGCTACTCTACATGCATTGAAATAAAAATGATCGTTGCTAATCCTAGCTAAAAAGTAATAACTATGCAATTTATTGGTTATATGAAACATGGTTGATATATGTTATAGTATAAGTTCACAATGGATAATTGTGATATGGGTGGCGTGATTGACAAGTGATGGATGCTAATTCCGATGCATGGTTTAATTGAATGTGTTAATGGGAAGCTGACTGGCATGTACTAAGGAAATGAATGAGTGGGGGTGGAGGTGATGTGCATTTACTGCACATCCCTCCTACTCCTTCCACTGGCCGCCACCCTAGTCAGGCTATTGTTCAAACTATGTTTTGCTCTGGTTAGGCTCCAACTTTTAAGCAGAGGAAGAACCGCTCGACCAACTCACGTTTTAAGGTGATTTTGGTTACATGTATGCCTTTTTGTCATCCATGAATCTGCTCTGGCTATGGAATAAATATTGGCTTCAGATGTATGGGTCTGTGCTTTCCTTAAGTATGGCAATTGTGTAAATTTGTGATAGCTTTCTGGAATGAATCGTTGGTGTGGTTTTCATTACAATAATGTTGGAAGTCACAGTGTTATCGATCTTTCTGAGTGTTAGAAGCCATGAAGGGCCTCTATCATCTTTATTGGTCTTGGTTGAATGGTTTTTATTTGGTCCAGATTGGCTGTCCGTCTCCACGCTTTCTTATCACCATACCCAGTCGTTTGTTGTTATGGGGTTTAATGGGTTTGAAATGCCTTGTGTCACTATGCATTGTTTCACTTAGGTATGGGTTTGCCACTGATGGTTGCGTAGTGGGTTATATTGGTTCTTCTCGGCTCTGTTTTATCTCAGTGTTGTTAGTTGGTTGATTGGGAGAGCCACGAGGGTTATACCTTGCATGTTCTAAGTGTTGTTACAAGGCCAAAATAGAGCCCTTGCTCCTATGTTCATAGTTTCTCCTATCTCATGAAATGTCACCCTGTCAAGTGAAGACATTGGTGGTATACCCTGTGTGTGCACCGTTGGTCTCGAAAGTTCTCACCCGATGATGGGAGTCGACTCCAGTCTCCCTGTGTTGGTCTACATAGCAAACCCTTGATTTCTCAAGCCCAGGTTTTTGATAGAGGGAACTGTGATGGCCTGTCGGGTATACTGTTGGATTGTTATGAGTTGTTGGGTAATGTCAATAATGTTCGATCTCTGGCTCGTCTCTGTTGATTATGTTGACAGTGGGGTTGGCTGTGGTATTTAGTCACTGCATTGGTTATTATGACAATCGAATTGATAAACTCAACATGGTAATTTGGTTGATTGAGAATTGGATTGAATGCACAGTCGCTGTCTATTACAATTTAATTTTTGAATTGTTAACCCAACATTAGTTTACAATTGATGCTTCATGCGTGATGCATGGGTATGTGTGGCGTTCCTACAACATGATAGGTTGAGTTAATAATTGTTGTGCCTGTGTGTTTTAAATTTTTGAATGAAGTTATTGCAATCGTGGTAATCATGGCATGGCCATCCACTGTATGTGTTATGGATATTATATTGATTGCGCTATCAGAAATAGTTACAAGCTTTTGAAAAATATGGTTTTGTTAATTTGAGCAATTTGTGAGATGAGATCGGGCATGCTCTTGCTGCCTCGTTGTATTGGATTGAAAGCCCATCATTGTGGATGTTTAGATTCAAGATGTTAGACATGACAGTCACATAAATAATCTTGCGTTTTGTTAAGTGGTCTGTGTATTCCACAACGTCGTATGAATTGAAATGGTAATTGTTGTCTGTGTGTTTAAATGGAAAATCAGGATCTTTGCATTTAAAATATGGATCGTTGTGTTTGGCTGTCCACTATGTTTGTTTAATGAATCTCATACATCTTAACAGAGATAAGCATGGGTGCTGTGGCAGTATGGTATGATTACAATTTAATTGTTGATGGAAAGTGGTTGATGAGTTGACACTGAACAGAGTGGAAATAAGTGACTGTTTATTCATTTGGAGATTGTTTTAAAATATTAATTAGATACATGAGAAGAAGAAAGCTCCTCTACAGGTTGTTGTGGAATGCATACTATCTTGTTTTGATGACACTATGTTAAATATTCGATTATGAATAGTGAGCAAGTAAATGTACAAAATTGATTGAATTATACACAGTAATTGATCATTTGATCATAGTGACTATTTGGTTGGTGTTGGACCTTTTACGTTTGATATATAATGGATTTATGGATTACTTAATTAATTTTATGAACATTATCCGCTCTCTTTCTCTACCATCATTTCACTTTTCGCTAATTACAACCCCTTCGCCTTCCAACATCCGTTTTTCACTCCTTGTTCTTAAAATTTAATTACAATTAAGAGAATTCTATATTGGAACAGTTTGAAATAACATTTTCTTTTGATTGGAACACAGTTTTATAGTCATTGGTTTAAATTACAGTTGATTGTTTGTTGTCTTTGAGTAGTAACCATGATTATTTTCCCTCTCATTTTATCATTTTTCGCTCAATACAAACCCCTCACAGATCCCAAAACCTTTGTTCATCCCCTGCTCACTGACAACGACTAAACAATTTGTATGGATTGGATTGCATGGATCTGATATGTTGCTGAGCCAAAATCTATTTCATATTTTTAAGGAGTTGTCATGTATGGTTGTTAAAGGGACTATTTTCTAATCAATCATGCATGCAAGAATGAGCTTTTTCAACCGAGGTAGCCATGGCAGAGGCAACCTAGGGAGAGGTAACTGGAACAGAGGCCCAAGAAGGCCAAGATTCTCCATACGCTTTGATGCTGACTCACAAGAGTTAGGCCAATTATTTCAGGCTTGATTTTTCAATTGGATTGGGCAAGGAGTGGTCCAACTTAGGCATGAAAGACTTTCGTTCCAAGCTCCACAAGCCCCTGGTATTCCCGTGATCCCTCATGTCTCATTGCAACCTGAGGTTCCCGAAAACGATGGATGGCAAGAGATTGTCCATCTGACAGTCTCCCAACATCTTGGCTAGCCCAATTTGTCCTTACATTCTCCCTCGCTTATTAACCAGATTTTCCAAGCTGCACCTGTCCACTCATCAGTTCAATCCTCTCATGGTAGCAAAAGGTTGAAAACCGAGGCCCACCATGCCCTTGACAAAGGAAAATCCACTGCTGCCCCTTACTGACCCTCCAATGGCTCTGATAAATCCATGTCTTCCCCGATGCATTTGAGGGATGATTTTTTTCATGTGATCAAAGAGATTAGGCCTAAAGGTTCAGCGCAACCAAAGACAAATTCAGAAAAATCAAAGGGTGACAACAACAATCAAGGAAAGATTGCATCTCAAAGTGGAAAATATGGTTTTTGAGTTTTATTTTATTTATTGTTGATGACAGTTGACTTCAAAAGTTTTGGACAACATGTTTTCTTTGGATATATGAGTAATATATTTTTTGGAATTAATTTCAAATATCAATGAGATAAATTGTCAAATGTGAATGTGATGATGGGAGTCACAAGGAGGGGTGTTTTTCTTAATTAACTAGATATGTTATGATTGTTAAGAGCTAAAGAGAGTCACACGGGGTCCCACCTACTAGTTATTATTTATTTAGAACCCTTATTATGATTTATTACTCTTCCCCCTAACTAAAACATTGGTTGATGTTTTAGTTAACTTAACTAATGAGGTAGTTCAACTACTTCAACCAATTCTATTTTGTTTAAAGAAAAAAGGAAAGGAAGGAGCAAGGGGATGATAGAAGGAGAAGCATACTAAGGTTGCTCTTTGAGTTTATGTTGAGATAGTTCAGTTTTCATTCATTCCTTAATTTATCACAAGCCTAATTATTTTTTTTGATAGTAGGGTCTTATTGTAGACATCAAGATTCAGGGCTGAATTACATCATTCAAACACTTGTTTTTCAGAGGTGTTGATCTATCTTTGATAGTCTGTGTAGACTTGTCTATTTGTGAATTAGTTTTCATGACTGACAAAGACTATTGTTCAGAGTCGAGTGGGCAACAATCTGTGACATGCTGATCCAACTTTTAGAGTTCAATTTTTGATTTTCTATCAGAGATCCTTTTGTATGTTCTATCGGGGATGTCTAAGTTTGACTTTGGTCCGAAATTTCTTTACGAAATTTTGTAAAGAGAGTGACTCTTTGGTGAATTGGAATGAAATAAAGGATTGCTTTATGTCTCATCTGTCTTGATTATCATTTTAGTGTCTTTGCTTCTATCTCTACATTTATTTCAACAACTGTTATATTCATAAAATCATATAAAAAAATGAATTTTCCAGTAATCTTTTATTTACAAAAAGACTAGCCTAAGCACTTGTAATCAATACTTGTGAGTTAGGATATTAGTTTTGATGGCTATAAACATAGGGTTATATTCTCGTCTATTTTTCTTTAGCCAACCAAAATCTGAAAATGCTTGAGTAAGATCATTTCATATCTTTTCCTCAACATTTATTTGGTGACCATACTGGGGAGATCTTCAATATCTCTCTGGTTAATTTTTATACTCGATTTTCATCGACACATCTACTTTTATGATATTGATTATTTGATTGTTTTATTTCTTAATGACTGTACCTGTTACGAGGTAGCCCAATATTGAGTCCGGTCTTCAAGATCATACCAACATTGTTTTAAACCTGTTTAACACCATTTTAGACACTGCCAATACCCGTCTGAGCTTAATCATTCATGGACAACAATTGAACGAGATATTAGTTCCCAAGAATGTTGGGAAGCTAGCCGTAGACAATCTAGAAATCAACAATAACCTTCTTGCTTATTCAGTTTTGGCCTTTCTTTCATGTCCTTACACTCTCGTGTTTCTAGAAGAAGAAGAGGCTTATCACTTGAAATTAATCCTATTGCTGAAATAGGAAGAAAGAACGTTGTGTTATCCACCCAAAAAAATGCTCTAAGGAGAACTTTGTCTGATTCATCCAGTTCGTCTTTCTTTTCCTCCTCTATCATCCACAAGATGGCATCTAATGGTGGCTCTGGTGGCACTTGAAGTGATTCCTCTTCTCAATATTCATCTTTGTCAGTGATTGGTAGCTTATATATCCACCATATCCCTGTCCAATCTACCACAAATCTCACCAAAGTTATTAAAAAGTATGGGCTTTTTCAGTTTGAAGAAGATGCCACAACCACACCATGGCATGTGTCCTCTCCTCTTAACTTAACACATGCTACTTGTCCACTTCCTAAATTCAAGGAGCATCTTCCTAAGTTCTCAAGGAATAACACTGTTACTACAAACGAACACTTGGTGGCATTTTCTAATGCTTTTCATAACATAGGATCCAATGACAATGATACTTGCATGTGCTTATTCGTTAATTCCTTGGAAGGAAAGGTTGCGGCTGATTTATTTGACCTTCCTCCTAAGATTCTGTCTACTTGGGAGGAGTTAATCTATTGGTTCGGATCCACTTATGGGAAATCTAAAATCCCAGCCGAGAAGTTACGGGAATATAATAACATCACCTACAAGGATGGTGAGACCATCAAGTCTTTCAACTTGCGTTTCACTAAGCTATACAATCAGATCCCTGAACTCATTCAACCTCAGAACCAAGTCGCTTTCATGCATTACTACAATGCATTACCTTCCCCCTACCATCATAGGCTTGAGGAAAAATCCATTGATAATCTCGGTTCCGCTCTACATACTTGTTCAAAGTATGAAGAGCAGCTTGAAAGAACAGGTCTTCCCCAGGGAGAATCGGTTAGACAGATAGACATGTCCACCCTCTTACAACTAGTACAAGATATGAACAATCATATGATAGCATTCGAGCGAAAGGGGACTGTCTCACCTCTCACCCTTGGAGCATCATCCTCTTCTGTACCCCCCTCTAGAAGTCCAATTGAGAATAACTTTCATCCTAAAGCTATCTTGCCTCGAAGTTGGGGTAATTTCTGCGAGGAACACCACGAGGAAACCACATGTGAAGTAAGGAAGAGTGCTATAGATAAGATCTTCGGTAAAATACCAGAAACTACTATCACTATCCTAGATTTTGTAGAGCCAGAGGATGTCATGATCATCAATACTAGGAACAAAGCCTATGCTCCTAAGGGTAAATTTGATCCTCCCCACAATTCTTCTAGCCCGAGCTCATCATCAGCCACTGCTACTGTTCAGGTTCCTCAAGTTCCAGAGAGTCAAGGAACTACTCCCCCTCTTGCCTCTCCCAAATACAATATATTGAATCAATTGGCCAACATCAAAGCAGATGCAACCCTTCTGGACATGGTTTCCATCCCTGAGCAACAGAGGCATCTGAAACAATTCATGGAAGGAAAGGCTTCCATTGTAGCCAACCTCTCTGAAGAGGTAAATGAAGAGGATTCATCTGTAAATAAAGTAGGTGTACATAAATTTAGATACCCTGTAAAAAATACCCCTTTTTATATTTCTGTAAATATTATGGATAAGATCGCCCATTGTTGCCTCATTGATGGCGGTTCGGGCCCAAGTGTCACGTCGAAGATTATTATGGAAGATCTAGGATTGTCTTGTACAAATGAAAATGCCAGAAGCATGATCTCTTATAATAGCCCACAACAAACAACCATAGGCGAGATTAAAGATGTGACCTTAGTCTTGTGTGCTCACCTTGAAATAAGGACAACCCTTAGTATTTAGGTAATCGATATGCCTGTAAGCAATTACTCAATTATATTGGGAAGAGATTGGCAAGCCTTAACAGGTGGATACCTCTCACTTGACGAGACACATTTATCCATGCCTCGGAATGGTAAGAACAATATAGTCCTTAGAGAGGGAAGGATTTCACCTTACATAGATAATGTTCCACAACCTATTGTAAACTATATCGAGGAGGACCTAGGAGTATATTTCATCTTTGCCGAGGAGGATAATATTCCTTTGGAAAAAATCGATTTAGATGATGATATGTGGCACATGTACTTTGATGGTTCATGCTCTAATGAAGTTAATGGGGCTGGCATTATCTTGGTTTCCCCTGTAGGGAAAATTCATAATTTGTATTACAGGTTGGAGTTTGCTTGTACGAACAATGTCACTAAATTCAAAGCTTTATTATTAGGCATTGAAAACTCCTATAATCTTGGTTGTGGTCACCTTTCAATTTTTAGATATTCTGAGCTTGTTGTGAACATGGTACGTAAGATATGCTCTCCTAGCAACAAGTTGATGAAATGATACACCCAAACTGTTTGGGTGCTTATCTCGAACCTTTTATCTTTCAACATCACTCATGTTAAGAGGGAGTTGAATTCAATGGCTGATCGATTAGCTATCTTTGCAACTTCTCCTAATCAACAACCTTTGCCTCACATGCCTGATTTTTCTTTTCAATCTCTATATTGTCCACATATCCCTGACAATGTAGAATCTTGGCAGGCCCTCCATAAAGATGAGAGCATTTGTGCTTTCATTCAAAATGAACCTCTTAAGACCAAATAAATGATATCCATAGAAGACAACAAGATTCCTAAGGACTTGACTCCTCTTGAGAGTTCATTTTCATCAAGTGATGTAGGCAATAAAGAGAAATGGAGAGAAGAGGAGTCAAGAAGGAAGGTGGGTGAAACCATCTCCTTGAATATTGGGGCACTTGAATCTTCAAAGAATGTTAAAATAAGTACCCAATGTTTTGATAAAGAAGAAATGAAGTTTACCAAGCTACTTGGTGAATTTCAAGACGTTTTTGCTTGGTCTTATAAGGATCTTCGTGGTTTTGATCCTGGTCTTATACAACATGCTATCCTTATCAAGGAAATCATGAAACCAACTAGGAAAAAATAAAGACCTATTAACTCTGCATTTAAAGCAACTTTTCAAAGGGAGTTGGAAAATTTCTTAAGAGCTGGGATTATTTTTCCCGTCTACTTTGAATGGGTTTCCAATTGGGTACGTGTTTCGAAGATCACTGATCATATTAGAACCTGCATTAATTTTTGCACTTTCAATCAGGCTATTATGAGAAATCCTTTTCCTCCCCTCAATATGGAAATGATTATGCAACAGTTTGTAAGGTCACAAATGAGGCTCGCCCTTGACAAATTTTTGGGTTACAGTAAAATCAAGGAAAAGGGGGAAGATGTTCACAAAACCACTCTTATTACTAATTGGGGTACCATGAATTATAAATGTCTGTTTTCTAGCTTACTTGATGCAAGTACCGCTTTTAAAGGACCTATACACACAACTCCCAATGAATTGATCAATATCCATATCTACCTTGATGATATAATCATATACGTTAGGGAGCTGATAATTACCTCAGAGTTTCAAATGTTATTCCTGGGTCCTTTCAAAATTGCTTTTTTCCTAGATACTAACTCTTACATTCTAAAGGATTTATAGGACCAATTGTTTTCCGACATCATTAACAGTTCTCACTTGAAACATTACGTGGGACCAACGTGAAAAGATCTAACGTTGTTTGGTTTTTTCTGTATACTAGTAGTCCAACTTTGCTTTCGGTTTTTCACTATTTTCCTTTCTGCTTTCGGTAGTTGATTTCTGCTTCTTGTTTTTAAATATTTCTTGCTTCTTTTTCATTTCTGTCATTTTATTGCTGCTGTTTTAAGTTTTGCAATTTTATTTCTGTCATGATTTTATTGCTTACCATCTTTTAGTCAATTTGGTCAAAAATAAAATGTTGGATCAGTTCTGCCACAGTGACACTCTTGCAAAGCATTGTTAGTCAATAACAATCAAGCTTACACATCTGTTATGATGTTTCCCCTGAAGGCACACTTGAATTGTTATCTGCTTTCACTGCTGTCATATAAGAGATTGGCTATCTCCTGCTTCTTCTTTCCATTTCTTCGTCCATTTGAGAAATAAAAGAGCATTGTTAGTTAATTTTTTGCTTACCATCTTTTAGTCAATTTGGTCAAAAATAAAATGTTGGATCAGTTCTGCCACAGTGACACTCTTGCAAAGCATTGTTAGTCAATAACAATCAAGCTTACACATCTGTTATGATGTTTCCCCTGAAGGCACACTTGAATTGTTATCTGCTTTCACTGCTGTCATATAAGAGATTGGCTATCTCCTGCTTCTTCTTTCCATTTCTTCGTCCATTTGAGAAATAAAAGAGCA
>ML805664.1:45295-83840 GCA_009831015.1 Picea engelmannii
TTAAATAATTTTGATTTGAATTTGCTGTTGCAACAATTTTGTCTTTGGGATCTATCCTATACATGTTGATGGATGAAATATGCACTTCACGAGCTCTCCTGTTGAGTGAACCAACCACTTGATTTTCCTTACCCTTTATATGCTTAATTTTAAAATCATATTCACTCAGAAATTCCAGCCATCTAGCTTGTCTGGCATTTAGTGTTGGCTGTCCAAAAAAATGTTTCAGACCATAGTGGTCTATCCTTAGCTTGAATTGATTACCCACGAGGAAATGTTTCCACATTTTTAATGCTTGTACAATTTTTGCTAAATATAGATCATGGATAACATCATTTCTTTCATGCTCTTTTAATTTTCTGGACTCATAGCATACCACATGATCCTTTTGACTGAGGAATCCATCGAGCACTTCCTTGCATGCATTGGTGCATACGACACAATCTTCATTTTGATTTGAAATATTCAATATTGGTGCACTTGTAAATATGTGTTTAAGCTAATGAAAGTTGTCTTCACACTTGGGTGTCCATTCAAATTTCACTCCATTCTTTTGCAAATAAGTGATTGGACTTGCAATCTTTGAGAACCATTTTATGAATCTTCGGTAATAACTGATAAGCCCCATGAATGATCTGACCTCTGTCACATTATTTGGCATTGTTCATCCTCTAATGGCCTCTATCTTCTCAAGATCCACTGCTATCCCTTCCACTGAAATAATATGCTCCAAGTAGTGAATCTTCTTTTGATAAAAGATGCAGTTACTTAGCTTAGCATACACTTTATGCTCTCTTAAAACTTACAACACCATTCTTAAATGTTGCTCATGTTAATTTTCTTACTTAGAGTAGACAAGTATGTCATCTAGGAACACAATCACAAACTTGTCCAGGTACTCCTTGAACACTCCATTCATCAGACACATAAAAATTTTCGGGGAATTTGATAGTCCAAATGGAACTATCATAAATTCATAAAGTGCTTATATTGTTCTGAATGTTGTCTTCTTCTTTTATCCTTACTTGATGATATCCTGATCTCAATTCAATCTCAGAAAATATTCTTGTACCTTTCATCTGATGAAACAAATCATCAATTCTTGGAAAATGATACTTGTTCTTTATTGTGACCTTGTTCAATTGTTGAAAATCAATACACATCCTCAAAGTTCCATCCTTATTCTTTAGAAAAAGAATTGGGGCTCCCCAAGGTGACAAAATTGGGTGTATGTACCTCTTCTTTAACAACTCTGCAAGTTGCATCTGCAACTCTTTCAATTTTGGTGTGCCCATTCTGTATGGCGTCTTGGACACTAAGGAAACTACTGGCACCAAATCAATAGAGAAATAAATGTCTATTTGGTGGTGACCATGGGATTTCTCTGAAAAAATCTTCAAAATCCCTCAAGACTGGATGGTCTTCAATGCTTGCCACTTTAACTATGGATGCCTCTTCCAAAGGGACTGCAAAAATATGACATCCTTTCATGAAACTTTATTTTAAATGCATAGCTGAAATCTCTCTAACAAATACAACTCTTGGAATGCATTGAAACTTTCCTTGCTGCCCATCCTCATCGAGACATGTGATTTCCTTGTTATACCAGTCTAGGACAACATGGTGTTTTTCCAACCAATCCATGACAATCATAAAATCATATGAACCCAATGGTATGGTGTTTACATCTACCTTTGTATTGAGCCCATTCATGTCTATCGAACAATCTTTAACCAACTCATTGATTTTCCTCTTAGTCCCGATGGCTAACTGAAATAACTAAGATTTATTATGCTTACTCCTTTGCAAGTGAAATATTTCAACAATGTTAGCATTTAAGTAACTATGGATAGCTCCAGAATCAATTAAAATTTCGATGGGATGGTTATCAATCTTACCTTCCACTTCAATCGCGGGGTATTGATATTCTTCCTACTTGTTGTCCAAGATTGCATAAATCCTTGGCATGTTTCCTCCCATCTCTTCCATTGTTTCAACTTCCTGAATGTTGTGGAAAATCCACATTCTTTCTCCTTTGTGAGGGTAGTTCCTATATACATGATTTACCTCACATCCCCAACATTGTACATGTTGCTACCTTAGCCTTTTCCCAAATGAATCTGCAGTCTTGTGTTCATTTTTGGCTGATTGATCTTACTAATTTTCTTGGGAGTTATTCTTGAAAAAAGGTGTTTTAAAACCTTTCTTCCTATGATCATTTTTCCCTTCATCTTTTCATTCCAAGCCTTTTGGAAAACTGGCCTTCCTGTGCTTTTCTCATAAAGATGCCTTGATCTCCTTATGGTTTCCTCCAAGGTATTGGGGTTATCATATTGAATCTTGTCACTACAAAAGGAGGGTAACCCACTTATAAACATTGAAATTTTAAATTTCTCATCCTTGATATTCGGTCAACATACTTCAACAATTCAAACTACCTCTTTTCATATTCATCCATTGTCATGGTTCCCAACTTGAGTTCAAAGAACTCTTTCATCTTTCTTTCATAATAATGCTCGAAAAAATATTTCTCTTGGAAATATCCTTTGAACTGCCTCCACGAGATCCTCTTCTCATCAAGGTTCCTGGCTTGCTTAAGCTGATCTCACCACATGGATGCCTTTCCTTGCAAGTGATAAGTGAAAATTATAGCTTCTACACATGAGGGGTAATCATGCAACTAGAAATATTTCTTCATTTCCAAAATCCAGGCCTTGGATTATTCTCCCTTCCTGTGCTCACCATTGAAATTTGGTGGTTTAATCTTCATGAGATCACCTTGCAAGATGTATGCTTCAATCCCTTCTTGTTTTTCTCTGAAAAAGAGACAAACTTGGGCTTCTCCTTGGACCTAAACTTGCATGAGTTCTTCTGGTGGATTTCTTTGGAGAGCGATGGCGCTTGCTCATGCTTCTAGATTTCTTATCATTTCTATGATCATCCTTTTTGTTATGGGATCTGGATGCTGACACTTGTCTAGTAATAGTTGCTTACCTAGTGCCAGAGTCCTTTTTCACTTGATTATGCAACATATTTAATCTATGAATTATCTCTTCCCGATCCTTCATAATCCTTTCATTATCATCTCTATAGCTCTGCACTTCCGTATGCAGGCTTCTCATAGTTACAGGCTCCTTCCCGTCTCTTCTTCCATTTGAAACTGCATCAGTATTACCCATGCTGACATGCATACCTATAATCTCTTCCCCATGGTTATAATATCCCTGAGCATCATAACCCTAGTCCTCATATAAGAACTAAAGTTGCTTTCTTGTACCTCTAATTCTGCAATAATTACTGTTAGAAACATGCCTAGCATAAAACCTTTATTTATTTATTATGCAATATATATTATTTATTTATCAATTTATTATGGACACATTGAACTGATTCAAATTTTGATTCCTTATATTATTTCCTCTCTGGAACAAATTTCCGATGGCTGTACTCATGCCTCATTTTGAGTTTTGAGCAAAAAACTTACAACATTGATATGCTGCAATTTTCATTCTTTTACTGCTACATAAATCTCTTTATTAATTTCTAAGAAATTTTATTGCTCGAATCAAAATTCTGGGGTGACAGATGTATTCTTCTTAAGACCTTTCCAATGACTATTCATTTTCTCAAATTCGAGCTTCGAGCTGAAATTTATGGTCTGAAGAAGTTTAGGTTGTTTTACCCAATTTATCCATGTATGCTACATGTGTCTTCTTTCACTCCTAGCACATTTTCAAATACCCATATCAAAAATATAACTCCATCGATGGATTCTATGGATCATACTATTTCCATTGAGTGCTCCTATGCCCCAAACAAGCATCTGGGCATGGTGTTATGCCTTCCGGAAGAAATCTGGTGCCAAAATTTTACCCTTACTGTTTTGGCTGTAGCTTTCTCATACGAGCTCCGTTTTAAGAATAATTTAGCTCATTGGAAATATCTCCTCGAGATATTTTATTTGAGCTACAAATACATAGTGTTCCTTGGTACTTATTCATGTGGGTTTTGATTGGTTAAAAATGTTTTTTAGGGTCAAAATTGCCCAACAAGTTAATGACCTTCAAAAACCACATAATTTCACATAAAATTGACTATTTTACTATTGTATTAGCCTTTTAAATCCGAGTCGTCGATCTCAAATTAGATGAAATATGAGTCGTTGATTTTTTCTCCATTGACCATTGACTACCAACATTCTCCTTTTAAGTGCAAAACACTTTCCCCAAACTGTCGACCCGACCATTGGCCTTTGACCCAACTCCCTGATGTTTGATTTGCATACAACTCTAAACCAATTGACCGGACCATTGTCCATCGATGATATTCATAAAAAAATGGAACTTCTTACTGATTCGATCGACGCCTAACCATCAACCCATCGACGATCTACGATCCCTGATGACTGACCAAAACACTTCCTCAATTCGACTGACTCGACTGTTTTCCATCGACCATATTTGTTGACCGACGTGGCATGACATGTGGACACTGACATGGCATGACATGTCATCCTGAGGTGTCAACTTGGCTGATGTGACAACACACATGGATGATGATGTGGCATGAAACGTGGATGCTGATGTGGAATGACACATCAACACCTTCTTCCATCTATCGACCATTGACTAATTCTCTTGGACGACCCGAACAATTTTCCAAATTCGGCCAATGCCCGACCGTCAGTCCATCGGCCCATCGACCGTTTCTCTTGCATGTTCAAAACACTTTGTTGAGTCGATCTATGCCTGACCATCGATGATCTTCGTTGGAAATTGAAAATACTTCGCTGGATTTGGAAAACACTTGACTATTGGCCATCGACAGTCATAAATGTTGTTTGGCCGAACCAAACTTTTTTCCATTTTGGCCGACCTGACCGACCGTTGACGATTTTTCTCGGTGAACTTCAACACTTAGAATTTTTTTGACATTTCTCTTATTGATCTAGATTGTTGATCTTCCAATCAAAACGACCCGAACCATTGATTTTCTAAACTTCACCCAACTTCATCGATGAACTTTGATCGTCGATCTGATCCATTTCAAAAACCCTTGAAATGAATCATTCTTGTTAATTTTCTCAACCTTATGACCAAAGCATTATGAATTTTTAAATTTATCATAGTGAATCTCGACCGTTGATCTTGAGATCAAACACGATCTCGACTGTCAATTTACCAAATTGTCTGCAACTCTATAACAACCATTAAAACTCGGATATTTGACCTCTGAGGTCGAATGAAGCCTTGTAACTTGCGGATTTGCTTCATTAAACTTCTCTTAGAACAACCCGACTGCTTTAAACTTGAGTTTAGTCATGAATTTGGGGAATTTCGCTCCAATTTTTCTCCGTTTTTCCCCAAATCCATCATAGACAAGTTTGCAACAACGAATTTGACCAATTCAAAACCGTCTTGTCCCATACAATATCTGTGTTTGAAGCATAGGCTCTGATACCATAATGTAATTTCCCCTATCCCAATCAAGGGACATTACTGTGCTGAATACACATAAAATTAAAAATTTCTGCTAACTAAATTAATTGCCTTTACAACTAACTGATTTCATGTAGCTTTCAGTTACAACATTACAACTATATTTAGCTATTGCCTATAACCATAAAATACATGCATCCATGACATGCTAAATACACACATGAATGCAGTAAATAGTTCATTACAACAACATATAAATCATTGTTATTTACATAGATCATGCAAAGCAATTTAACTCATAAATACAATACAAAAAATAGATAAACACTTATCTTTTAACAATGGTTGTGCAACTAGCTACTTGGGACGAACATTCCACCCAACCATAGACCGACTATTCCAAATAATAATATCGATTCACCCTTCATCTAAGGATATTAATCCACAAAAGAGGGTGGTCGCTCACAGTCCACTCACAACTCATAAAACTCACAACCCACTGGTATCTTCCTACAACTATCATGATTTTCCACCAACTCTCTTCTTCTTGACCTGACGAACCCAAGGAATGCACCCCTTCACTAATTTCAGTCCCTTGGGCATCCCATTCGTTTATTAGGGCCTCTCTGGAACATGTAGCTAGGAATATCTCAACTGGGAACTCAAGGGAGATTGCTCCTAGGAAAAACTACCAACAAACAACATCAAACACTTGCTGTTTTAGTGCAACTCACTCATGAGTTCACTCTTTAGGCTTGAAAACTTGGCTCTTCATTTTTCCATATCCAACTTGCTCTAAATATGCTTCAACATTCTCTAGAATTCACCCTCCATGGATTCACCATATCCAAGCTCTCTTTCTTGCTCTCTACTTTCTCCTCATGCCCAAAAAGTCCTCATGTAAAATTGTTGTCCCAACCCATACAAATTTCCTCCCTTTGGCTTGCTTGCTTGACTCACACACTTCCCCAAGCTGATTGTACTCAACACCCATGTGCCCAATAAATTTAGTATGTGATCACTCACACCCACCCTCTTACATGTATTCAATAATTGGCTTTGGGAACACTCAATCATAAATTAGAAGGTTCATATGCAAATAGTAGGTTTAGGAAAAATGGGTTGAATTAAAATACATGCCTAATTTCCCCTTCAACCCCTTTTGGCCATTATCCTAGAATATCCCCTCTCTTGTGGATTAATTCGGCTCCCATATCTATCCATGTCTCCTTAGAATCTGTCATCACATTTTATTATTAAAACATAGAAATACAATTCACAGTACATCGCTTTGGCCGTAGCCACACATTATATATACATAAGCATTAATTAAACTGGGGATTATAGTGGGGATGTTACAAGTTGAAATATTGCAACCAATCCTACTACTTGCATGATGTTTGGCCTTTATGCTGTCACATATAGTAGGTTGCCAATCATTGACCGATACAGTGTTTGATTTCTTCTGGAGATTCAACATCTTTGCCCAACTTACATCCTGTGATCATGGGTGTATTAACAAGTGCACATTATTCCATTTAAAATTTCTTCAACACTTCCTTGATATATTTTTTTGAGAAATGAATATTCCTTGGCTGGATTGAGAAATTTACAACACTAGAAAGAATGTCAATTCTCCAAGCATGGACATCTCAAATTTGTTTTTCATTTCTTCTGCAAACGTTTTTCTCATTCTATCATCACTTCTTCTAAATATGATATCATCCACATAAAGCAAAATGTTTAATACATTTTCATTGTCTGTTTTGATGTAAATATTGTTGTATGCAACTCCTCTTTTGAAACCTTGTTGTTGTAGGTATTTGTCAAGTCTTGAATACCAAGCCCTGGGAGCTTGCTCTAGTCCATGGAGTGCTTTCTTTAGTCTGCACACACGATATTTGTTTTCTGACAATTGAAATCCTTTTGGTTGTTCAATATATGCTTCTTCTTCTAAATTTCCATTTAGAAAAACTGACTTGACATCCATTTGATAGAATTTGAAGTTCTTGAAACACACAAATGCCAAAAACATTATCATTACTTCGAATAATTAAATTGGAGCAAATGTTTCTTCAAATTCAATGCCCTCAAATTGAGCATATCCTTTATAGACCAATTTTTTTTTATTTCTTACTATTTGTCCATATTCATCCAATTTGTTTCCAAAGACCCATTTGGTACCAATCACATTCTTGTCTTTTGGTCTAGGCACAAGTTCCCATGTCTCATTCTTTTCAATATGATTTAGTTCTTCTTTCATAGCATTAACCCAATGCTTATCTTCATTAGTTTGTACAAAGTTCTTGGGATTTAATTTATATAGCAAAGAAAAGTTCAATCTTCTTCTAGTATGAACTATTGTATCTATATCACCAAGAATATGATTTTCTAGATGATGCTTTTGAACAAATATGGATGGTGTCTTTGGATATTGGAGTTCTATTTCTTCTTGTTCTTTCTTTTCTTCTTCCTTTTGTCATTCTATATAGATTGTCTCCTCTCGATCTTCATTTGTTTGTGACTTTTCCTTTTGAGGTATTGCTTCATCCATTCTTACATGAATACTATATACAACCTTGCACAATATTTTGTTGTAGCATTTGTAGGCCTTGCTTCTAGATGCGTAGCCAAGAAAAATACCTTCATATGTTCTAGAAACAAACTTGCCTAAATTATCTTCCTTTCTCTTTATATAGCACTTGCTCCCAAATAATTTGAAGTATTTGACTATAGTTGCTCCACCTTTCCATAATTCATAAGGTGTCTTGCTGATGTTCACTCTAATTTGTGCTCTATTAAAAATGTAGACCAATGTGTTGACTGCTTCTCTCCAAAAGGTGTCTAGTAGTTTGGATTCATTCAACATTATTCTAGCCATTTCTTGTAGAATTCTGTTCTTCCTTTCTAAAAATCCATTTTGTTGTGGAGTCCTTGCTGCCAAAAAATGTCTCTTGATTCCATGATTCTCACAGAATTCATCAAATTCATAAGAGGTAAATTCACCTCCTTTGTCTGATCTTAAGCACTTGATTTTTAAATTAGTCTCATTTTCAACTAGCGCTTTGAAAGCTTTAAACTTCTCAAATTCTTCAGATTTTTCTTTGAAAAATGCAACCCATGTCATTCTTGTGTAATCATCAATAAACAACATAAAATAAATCTCACCTTTTAAATTTTGTTTTCTTGCTAGCCTATAGAGTTCTATGTGTACACGTACCAATGGATTTTACGTTGAGTACTCCTTTGTTTTGAAACTAAATCTTGTCTGCTTCCTGTGTTGACATGGCTTGCAAATAATATCGGTAGGTTTTGCGATCCTTGGCACATGTTGTAGTCCAGGGAATAATGACATGCATTCAAGGAGAGACTACATCAGGAAACACATCAAGAACACATAGGTACTCAAGAAGTATTTGTGGGAAGGTTAACCAACCACATTTCTATTCCATGTTCATAAGTATATCTACATATGAGAGATGGTTGGCGTGGTTGTACCCACTCCAAATAATCCTTAGTTAGATGCATTTATCCCCTATGTACATCTACTTACATTAGTACATGTGTTCACATATTATCTTATGCTAGTGTATATGTATAATATATGATGACTATTACAAGGGCCTAAGAGGCCTCCCAACATATCCCCCACACTCAAATCCTTGCTCGTCTTGAGCAAGTGTGCAAATAAATAATGACCTGTTACTCTTTAGCCTTTGTATTCAACCCGGTAAATGCCTGTGCAGTTAGTGAGTCTCCAATGCTTAGCTACCCCACCCAACAATGGTCCTCTTGATTCTCTTGTTGCTTCATCATGCCTTCAGAGCAATTCTTGGCCCAACCTGTGCTCATATTTCCCCTGCACACACCTTATGGTGGAACATCATGCTTCAACCAACCTACCATTTCTCTACTTTCTGGCTTATGAAGTCTCAACTCAGGAACTATTTTGCAACTTTTATACCAGGTGGATTAATAAATTCAATATTTCTTGTGCCATCTTCTTGTCTTTTAATCTCTTGTGTGTGGTGTCTCATGATTTGATGTCTCTTTCTTGAATTCCTTTATCCACTACCAAAATTATCATCATCAATGCTTAATCTTTTACTTTACTGCTCTACTTTGCTACTCGTCAAACTTATGTGCTTATTTATGATTTTCTGGTATCTGAAAAAATATAGTCTTTTTTTGATATTACATGAATGAGGACTTGATTATGACTTTGCATGATCATTACAAAATCAACTAAGTGTTGTCGACTGAATATTGACTTACATAAGTGAGGAACCGATATCATCAACTAAATACTAAATTACATTACATAGATGGAGGGGATAACCCCCTACTTTCTATTTCAACTTGACTTTTAACTCATAACAAATGACTCAATCAACTGACTATATCAACAACATTATTCTCATTTCATTTTCTTTTCCAACTAGACTCAACTATAAACTAGACTTGATTGATTCAACTATAGACAAGACTTGATTGTTCTTCATGTAACATGTATTCCATAAATGAATCTATTGACATAGCCATATACCTCTTACAACCGTTAAATCACGCCATGACATATGGACTCCCAATTAAAATAGATACCCATTCAATCAACCAAAATAATGTAGGAATGGACTGTATCAGTCAACCAAATTTGACCAACGTTCTGTAATAACCATGTGCCATTTTCGACAAACAAACTTGAATATAACATGTCTTGCTGGTCGACCCTTGTAGTAACCTATGTACTCTTTCATATATAACTTCACATATTTTCATTGCGTGCTCTCCATGCAACAGGAGTAGAAGAAGGAAGATTGAAAAAATGATTATGTCGACAAGATAATTAGGTTACGGTTGACTCGATAGGCTCTTCACAACGATCGAGCATAGTCGACGACCACCATATCCCATATCACCGTGGAGGCATAGTCGACTATCCTTTACTTTTAAGATTCCATAAATTGTAGTTCCAAAATAAAAGCATTGTAACACACAACTTCATAAGCCAAATCCTCGAATTCTTTAGACGAGGAAACATAGAAATAAACATGAGAAAAGCGTGTAGTGAGTGGGGATTCCCCTTCTCTCATCCACTAGAAGATTTTACGGGATGATAATTTTTTTTTTCCAATAACCATTAACATCCAACAAGGTTGACGTATTGTTTGAATGTAGAAGTTCTGGATTAGATTTATGCAATGGATCTCTTCCTGACAAACCCCTCCAAATCTCCACCTAAAGCATGGTCTTTATCAACATTAACCTCTAAAAACCCTTCAACATCCTCCAAATTTCCATCATGAGTTTAGTTTTTGGAGGTAAAATACCTTTATATATGTCGAGGGAGATTGATATGGGAATTAATGGAGGTTTTTCGAGGGATTGGTGACCATGTTGATTTTTAAGCATGATGTGGGGCTAGGGCTTTGGACGATGAATTACATAGACTAGTTACCCATGTGATTTATGACTCCTATTTCTCTCCATTCATTTTCATAATATCTTATTGAACCTTTGCAATATCTTTCTTTTATAAGGACTCGCATTACAACCTTTAGAGTTATATGGGTAACTCACTAATTATCCAACTTACAACCAACTAATAACTTTCTCATTTACATAAAAATTGTGATATATTCATAGGATTTATAATGATACAACCGACCTTTAATTGAGTGGAGGAGTCTCCTTGATTGATGTGATGTGGTGGAAAATATATTTTTATACAATTTTTCACATAACATCATCATGGACAGTCACAACATCCATGTTCATGAACATATTTTCTTGGGCATTTGAACAAATCTTCGAAGATCTCTATCTTTCTTCAAAATTCACGTAGTCTTTTGGCATGATTTTCTACAACAAGATCATTGGCACTCCATGGAGGCCATCATTATCTTCTTTCCATACTTGTACTTAGCATAAAATCAATAGAGATCTATCCCTCATATGTAGAGGCTTCTTTCATGCATCTCTGACCCAATAGGAAAAAGGCCGCTCCAAGATACTCTTTAACGCAACAATTCCATGAGCATATAGAACCATTCTTCCATCCAAGATCAATTTTCTATATTGTCTTAGTTCAAGTCACATAACAACAGAACCAAAGTGTTGTAGTCCAGGGAATAACGACATGCATTCAAGGAGAGACTACATCAGGAAGCACATCAAGAACACACATGTACTCAAGAAGTATTTGTGGGAAGGTTAAACAACCACCTTTCTATTCCATCTTCGTGAGTATATATACATAAGAGAGATGGTTGGAGAGGTTGTACCTGATCCAACTAATCCTTAGTTAGATGCATTTATCCCCTACACACATTTACTTACATTAGTACATGTGTTCACATATTATGTTATGGTAGTGTCTATGTATAATATATGATGACTATTACAAGGTCCTAAGAGGCCTCCCAACGACATATCTCTTACTTCTTGTGTCTTGCTGAGTTTTACTAGATTGTCAAGTTTTATATGACCCATCCTTCTATGCCATATCCAACTTTTATTTACTTGACCCATACAAAATTTTTCTCCTTTGAATTCATCAAGAATGTATACATTGCTTGGGGTTCTGTTTGCATTTTCCATTAATCTTCCCGAACCTACTTTCTTTATCTCACATCCTTTAGAATGAAATGCGAGGTCACAACCTTGATCACACATTTTATTGAAACTTAGAATATTGTGTTTTAACCCTTTAACATACAAGACATTTTGTGTTTTAGTCTTTCCATTATCAAGACTAACGATACCTTTTCTAATTATTCTTGCAGAAGCATTATCCCCAAAGGTAACACTACCTCTTTTTTATTCCTTTAGGGTAAGAAATTTGTTCTGATCCCCTGACATGTGTTTCAAACATCCATTATCAATGTACCATTGACTTCCTTTGTCTTGAGCATACATTGCAATTCCAATTTCCTCTTTCTTTAGTTCTTCTTGCTTCATTTTCCACACCTTTATGTATTCTTCTTTATGATAGGTAAGAGTGTCTTCTTACCTATTTTTTTTAGGAGACTTTATTATTCTACTTCTACAGTCATGTGCTATGTGCCCATAGTTATTGCACTTATAACATTTAGTATTGTAATCAAGTAGGGGAGTAAAATAATTGTAGTTTCTATCAACAAACCCATGATAAATTTTGGTTTTGTTGCTCCCATAATCATTCTCTGAGGTCTTATAAGAACCTCTATTTCTATATATCACATTATCACTTCTTGCATAAACTCTACAATATAGTGATTTATGACCAAAATTATTGCAAGAAAAACAAAAGCTGTGAAAGGACTTTTTGGTGGAAAAATTCTTCTGAACTCATTCTTGTTGTTCATGTGAGAAGAATCAGGTTTTTGCTGGTTATATTTTCTTTTTCTGTTTCTTCTTTCATTGTTGATGGAGCCTTTGAGAATATTAGCATAGATTTTAGGATTTTCTTCATTTTATTTTTCTGATGGATTTGTGACTTTAGTGCTTGCGTCTCCCTCGAGGCCTTTTGTTTTTTTTCGTAGCCAAGACCTGTCTTGAGGAATGGTGACCTTTAGTGATTGAGAATATTAGCTAATATTTTATTAATTTTTCCAAACTTGAAGCTTCTACTCAATTGGTCAATTGTTTTCTCTAGTTCCTTTCTTAAGGAAACGATTTTAGCCTCTAGATTCTCACAACTTTCTTCCTTTTCTTTCAGCTCGCTTCTCACCACTTCTTCTATCCTTTTTTCTTCTTCTAGTTGAATCTTCAGGATGATAATTGTTTTTTGTGTTTCATTAAGATCATTATCACTATTTTCATATTTTGAAAATTGCTCTTTCTGCTTTTTATTCTTTCCCACGAGTCTATCTTTTTCTTCCAAGGCACTAACACGTTCTACTTCAAGATTCACTTCCCCATCAATGTCTTCTTCTTTTGAATCTGATTTTTCTTTAAGATTTTTTTCATTTTCTGTATTAGTAGACTTTGTATCCATGGTCACGAAGAGGAATTATTATTTGTTAATATATAAAACATATCCATAACTTTATTTAGACGAGCTACTATTTGTGGATAAACCTTCTTGACCGATCATGTGTGCTCCCGATATCTACCTTCCAGTGGTTAGACCATTTTCGAAGAAACCCGCTTTGATACTAATTTTTGGGCTTATGATTATACTGAGAGGGGGGGTGAATCAATACAAGATGATTTTTACTTTAAATGAGCATTCATTAACTTTAAAATAATAAATGTATGTAAAATTAGATCACAATACACAAAGTTTATTTTGGAAACCCTTGTGGGAGAAAACCGCAAAACTTCTCTTTATGAATGTTTTTAGGCACCAACCTACTCTTGAAAATCATGTAGGAAATAACCTACTAGAGAAACTAATCTCTTCAATTAAGAACCTGTTGACCCATATATATGTTAAGTCTTTTAAAAATTCTTTCTCTCGTACATTTCGACACTTAGAATTTTTTCGCTTGATCGTGGGTTCATAAGTCATTTTATTTCATGTTACAAACTTCTGCCACCTCCAAAATGCACCATTGTGTTCCTCTGTATCCATTTTACACCAATACTTAGTCTCCTTTTGTGTTTCTCGTGGGTTTGTTACCTATTTATGTCCAAGTCTGAAATTCCGCATTTACCAAAATGCACCACCATGTTCCGTGATCCTCATCTTGCACCATATTTAGAATATTTTTCAAGTGTTTATCATAGGTATGAATCACTCACCCCATTCACTTCATTTTCACCATGAAAAGTCCGATCGACCGCTTTATATTACTTATCCATTTTCTCAAGTCTTTTTCTCTCTCTTAATATCTCAATACTTAGTCGATTTTTGATTTCACCGCGGGTCCATGGGTCATATCTCTTGAATTTGTTTTTCACCTCACATACGACCGATGTAGTCTCATACTTTATCATTTATTGATTTTTCACCACGTGTTTTCCTCTCATCTCTTCAACACATCTGATCCTACGTTACTCCATGGTAATACATATCTCATATCATCACTTTCCCCAAAGTACATTTAATACTAATTTTATGGAAAATGACAAGTGATTAAAATATTAAAAGGCTGTTATTAATGGCATAATTCTCAAGGAAATTATCCATCAAATCGAATTTAATTCACATTAACATTTCCTTTGAAAGACGAGCTTTAAGATGTGTTATGGTTAAAGGGATTTCTTTGAAATTAATGTTCTAAAGTGATTGTACATATGTCCTCCAACTTCATCAAGTATGACAACGAGCATAAAAGAACATTTATGCAGTGATACTCTAAACTCATTTGGGCGGGAGGATCAGAGATTCTAGTGGTCTAGATCATATTGGTATTATTCATCACTACCACTACAGGAAAGGAATGCGAATGAAGCTTGGACATCGAGGTTTTCCTTAGCAAGTCATTACCAGAAGTGTTTGAATCCAAAGAAATAGTTTCCCGGTGCATGGATACATTTAATAAAGATTGGAGGATAATTAAACTTCAAGGAGAATCTCCCATTTCTCTTACACCATCAATCTTTAAGAAGATTTTGAAACTCCCAGAGCCAACAATTGTATTCAAAGGAGATGAGGCCAAGCATTTCTTGAAAGAAAGGAACAACATATTGGAGCTTAGGAATATCTTGAGGACCTGACAATGATGTCAAAAGACATATTCGATATTCATATTAGTTTACTAAAAATCCATTATTGAGAATTAACATGTCTTTTCATTAGAGTAGAGGTTCAAGAGTGTACAACCACCATTCCTCGACTCACTCTATACATTTTAAACTTTATAGTGTTGGATTACTAAGAGGGGAGGGTGAATCGGTAATGAGCAATTATAACAATTATTAATCCTTTAAACCACAATGTATTCTCTTTTACTTATTTAACCATGTTCATCATCAATATCTTACTGTATCATAAGCATTAACATTCATCAGTGCATAATAAAAAATAACAAACACATCCACACAATGAACAATACACCAATATTTACGTGGAAACACAATGCATGAGAAAACCATGAAATGATTTTCTTATATGTCAAGAATTATATTCAAGGAAGCATCAAGGAAGCAACAACTTCCAATTCTCTAGCTACAACTAAAAGGAGGCTCTGACCCCCTAGTTTCTCAGGCTACAACCCGAGGGAAGCTCCAACTCCCCAATTCTTTGGCTACAACCAAAAGGAGGCCACAACCCCTTATGTTCTTTGACTACAACCGGAAGGTGGCTAGAACCACCTATCCTTGCCCCGTTCAACTGCCCTGAAATATAAGTAGAATGATGGATCACACTATCAATGTGAGTATACTGCTATAAACCTATACCAATTTGTGCCACTGGCCTATAATCAACTTGTGCCACTGTCCTGTAACTAACATGCACCTGTGCCTTGCCTGTACCAACAAAACTAAATACACCAACAACATGTACCAATACTCTCCTCAATATAACATATCTAATAACATAGATCTCATACCCAAAATCACAAGAATATCACTCAAACCATGTGCCAACAATGCACATCAATCATGTACATCAACCATGTACATCAACACTATACAAAGATAACCAAAAACATGTACCAATCATGTATCAACAACAAACCAAACTATGCCTCAACAAGATGTATCAATATCATCATGTACTTCAAGTATGTATCTCATCCATGTACCAATCATATACCTCTACCATATACCAATAACATACACCAAGATAACCAACAAGATACCTATAGAAATGCACCACACTCTCCATAAATCAAATACCATAAATCCTCACATCAACCATGTGCCACAACCTCACTATTATACAACTTCTATTTGTACCAATAACTTTAACAACATACCTCAACCAAAATCCCTCAAACATGAACCGATAGTAAACTTCAGTAGATCTTCCTCAAATCAACTCTACAACAAGATCTAAACTTCCAAGAGGGCTTCCAACAAATTTACAAGGAAAACCCTCAACCAAATTCATAGATCCAACACTACACATATGGAAACCACATCTTTTTCTTCTTGTAGCGTTCTGTTGCGGTGATTTTTCTACCACACTTTTTCTGCCACGATTTTTTTGCCGTGATTTTTCTGCCGCACTTTTACTGCCGCAATTTTTTTGATGCACTTTTTCTGCCACACTTTTTCTGCTGTGATATTTCTGTCGCACTTTTTCTCTATCAATAATACCTTCCCAAATAACTTTTCACAAAATAGATATTCAATGATATTCAATAGGTGCTAATGGGAGAACCCTTCTCTCTTATTTATACTTCCATGTAGCTTCCTCAAGGGTTTACCTTCTAACCAACTTAACCCACTTTCCTTCTTTTAGGGCTAACCCACTTCTAAGCACTTTTCCACTTAACTTAACCACTTTGTCCACTTAACCAATTTACACAAATAGTAAGTTCTTCACTGCTACTTGCAACTAACTTTATTATTTAATTAATTTCTTTTGCAACCACTTTGACTTATCCATAAACAGTAAATTCACCACTTCTTGTTGCAATCACTTTATTATTTAAATAAGTTTTCTTTGCAACCACTTTGACTACTTTATTATTTAAATAATTTATCTTTACTCACAACTTCTTGTTGCAACTAACTTTTGTATAATTAATCAATTCATAACTTCTTTTCCCTTAACCAACTTTTTGTTGCAACCAATTCATTATTTAATTTATTTCTTGGTCAACCACTTTGATTATTCAATCTTCTCATCACAACTACTTTACCATAATTACCAAACTCACAACTTCTTGTTGCAACTAATTTATTTTTAATTATTTTCTTAATGCAACAACTATACCCATGATTAAATCCTAGTTACCATCAATTTGAATAGTACACTTCTCCTAGGAGCTTCTAGAATAATTAACTTCTTTGACCTTCTAGGGGATTCTAGATAACTCATGAGGGTTCTCCAACTTCATATGGCCATAACTCTCTAATTGTGAGGAGTTATGTGACGTTCCACATATCAATGAAAATGAAATGACATATACTATCTATATATAATAGTATTACCTTTAAATTCCATGACCATCATTCCTTTATTCTTGAAACAGACTTGGGCCTCTTACCCATGCCTTTGTGCTACCAGAATTTTCTACCAGACTAGTCCAAGGGTTGACATAAATCATTAAGGGTTGGCATCAATCTACAATATCACTCTCTAATGGTTGACATCAACGACAACCGATAGTCTAGACCAACTGTCCATCAACCTAAGCCAAATGTATAACAATCTCCCCCATTGGCATTGATGGAAACACCAACATTGATGGCACCGCTTAGTGATGATAACATTAATGTTTATAATCCTCATCAATTTTTCCATATCTTCCCCTTTGACATCAATGGAAAAGGGTATCTCCCTTTGGGGATGCTCCCCCTGACTCAACTCTCCTTGAGTCTGCTTCCCCTATCTAAATTCCTTTGATCTTTCTCTTCGTTTCTAAGCCTCTGATTACTCTTTCTCCCTTCATATGAATAATATCTCCCCCTTTGACAAAGGGTATCACTCCGATGCAACATTGAAGTCATATCACTCATTCTTCCCTTGTGACAATCACTCCCCTGGAAACATGCTTCTATGATCTCTCTCTTCAAGCATCTAACTCTCTATCCTGCATCTGATGAATCTTTTCCCCTGGAATCATACCTCTATTCTTACCTCTCTGTCTGACGACTTCTCTGAATGATATTTCTACCTATCTTTTTGGTTCTGTTTCTCTCTCTTGACTTCTCTGCAAGATGTTTTGTAAAAAAAATACAAGTCTTCATGTACCTGCTACCTTTTGGAGTTATTGTCCATTGGTGATTCCTTGTGTAATCAACTAACATATATGAAAAACATTCAAGAATAAGAATTCAAATATTCATGTGTAATTATCATCCATTATGATAATGTTCCTTTGTCTCTGAATTAACCAATCTATGAATCCATGCTCTCGTCCACTGTCATATGTTTGTTCGAACCTGCTAAGTGTTCTTACAAATCCATATCTGTCCATACTTTCCAAGACTCTACTACACATTTGTCCATAATGCTGACCTATCTGTCACTGTACTATCTTGAAGTATTCACTACTACAACTGATTAATCTATCATATTGTATTTCTTCTAACTGACTACTCTAAATCTATCTACTCAAACTTTTCAAGATGCTCAAATGATGGTTCTCTGTTCTGTTTCAGCTACTACATAGAATCCCCCTATCTAATATTCATATTACCTGGGAGTCTCTAAGTCAGATGGCTCAGAACAATTCCTGCTATGATGTAGAGTCATCATCATCTTCATCGGTAGATTCATCATCTCTCTGAAATCTGACTTATTTCTTTCTGTTTGTGGATTCATCTTTCACTACAATACCTGAAAGTACAATCTCTTGAACCTGTTCCTTATTTAACTGTCCTCCTTTTATTTCATTTCTTTTCCAAACCTTTCTATATCTGACATCTTCCTTTTTCTTTGTAGATTTGTCTTCATCTCGTTTTGTTGCCAATCTTGCGATCTCTGGGACTTGGTCTTTGTTCACCCATTCTTCTTGTTTTCTTATCCATACTTTATTACATTTGATATCAATGTTCTCTTTCATGTAAGTATCGGTCATGCTTCTACAATCATGAGCTATATGTGCATAGTTATGACATTTGTAACATTCAATGTTACGTGGGGCCACATAAACATTTATTTCTTGAACATTTCTTTTATAATACTTGCAATCTGCAACCTTATGTCCAAAGTTAGTACAATAAAAACAATGACCATACAATAAATTTACATACATGAGAGTGGATGATCTTCTTTGTGGTGTATTCCTTCTGAATTTCTTCCTTGACTGATCATGATTATGATTGAAGCTTCTTTGTGTCTTGAACATGGATGTTCTTCTTGAATATGTATCTTTATTAGTTTAATTAGATTTTGGTTGACCATGATTCCTTCCTTTGAGTACTTTTGCATAACTCTTGCTCTTTTCTTCATTCTTTTTTTCCAACAACCTAGAGTGCTTCTCTTCATTATCTACTGCTGATGTAAATGTTTCTGTCTCTTCAATGTTCTTGTTGAGCTTGACAACTTTGACTCTTAGTGTGACAACTTATTCTTCAAGATTCTCAACCTCTTCTTCTTTCTTCATTATTTGAGACTTCATGACTTCTTCCGTTCTCTTTACTTCTTCAAGTTGGATTTTCAATGTAATTATTTCTTCTTCGAGTCTTCACTCTTCTTGACCAAATTCTTCCTCAAGCTTGTTTAATTCATCGGTTCTTTCCTTGAGATGACCTGTCAATATCTTTTCTCTCTTTTCTGCTTCTTCCTTTTGTGCTGCTATGTTGGCTTCTAAACACTGCTTTTTATATTCTAGAGTTTCTTCAATTCTTTTGGCCTCTTCTAGCTGAGCTCTTAAATTCTTGATGACCTGCTGAGCTTCTTCAGAACCTTGAACACTTTCCTTTTGATTCATCAATTCTTTCTTGAGTGATTTGTTTTATTCTCTTTCTTTCTTTAGATATTCAATTGCACTGATCGATTGTTCTATGTAATTAACTTCTTCTTCTTCATACTCTTCCTCTTCTTAATCTTTCTGACATGATGAACATCTTTCTTCTTGTTCTATACTTGCATCTTCTTTGGCATTTTCTAAATCTGTGATGGGTGAAGAATAGATATTATGTAACTTATCACAAAGTTCTTTGGCTGATGAACATTTACCAACCTTTTCTCTTACCAAATTAGGTAATCCTTCCCAAATGAAATCCATTTCTATTTTGTTATTCTTCTTCAATTCCTTCTTGGTTGCAGTCTTTTCCCTTTTTGAACTATCACATACCTTAGCAACTAATTTCCAAATATCATATCCCTGTTCCTCCAAAAATACTTTCATCCTTCCACTCCATATCTCATATTTTAAAACATTCTGACCATTAAACAATGGTACTCCATTCTCAGAATAATCCATGATATCCTTCCAGTGGTTAAAATGTTTCCTGAAGGAACTTGCTCTGATTCCAATTGTTGGATTACTGAGAGGGGGGTGAATCAATAATGAAAAATTATACCAATTATTAATCCTTTAAACCACAATGTATATTATTTTACTTATTCAACCATGTTCATCTGTTCATCATCAATATATTATTGTATCATAAGAATTAACATTCATCAGTGCATAATAAACAATAACAAGCACATCCACACAATACACATTACACAAATATTTACGTAGAAACCCAATGCGGGAGAAAATCATTGAATGCTTTTCTTATATGTTAAGAATTAAATTCAAGGAAGCACCAACTTCCAATTCTCTAGCTACAACTAGAAGGAGGTTCTGACCCCCTAGTTTCTTAGGCTACAACCTAAGGGAAGCTCCAACTCCCCAATTCTTTGGCTACAACCAAAAGGAGGCTACAACCCCTTATGTTCTCCGGCTACAATTATCTATCCTTGCCCCATCCAACTACCTTGAAATATAAGGAGAATGATGGAACCACTGTCCCACTATCACTGTGAG
Source organism: Picea engelmannii (assembly GCA_009831015.1). NCBI lineage: Eukaryota > Viridiplantae > Streptophyta > Pinopsida > Pinales > Pinaceae > Picea > Picea engelmannii. The sequence continues at coordinate 66,264 of ML805664.1, forward strand.
ATATACTATTGTAAACATGTTCCAATCTGTTCCATTGACCTATAATCAACCCATGCCACTATCCTGTAACCAAACTGTACATGTGCCTTGCCTGTACCAACAAAACTGAATACACCAAAAACATGTACCTATACTCTCCTTAATATATCAGATCTGATAACATAGATCTCATACCCAAAATCACAAGAATATCACTCAAACCATGTGCCAAAAATGCACATCAATCATGTACATCAACCATGTCCATCAAGACTATAAAAAGACAACCAACAACATGTACCAATCATGTATCAACAACAAACCAAAATATGCCTCAACAAGATGTATCAAGATCACCATGTACTTCAAGTATGTATCTCATCAATGTACCCAATCATATACCTCTACCATATACCAATAACATACACCAAGATAACCAACAAGATACCTCTAACAATGCATCACACTCTCCATAAATCAAATACCATAAATCCTCACATCAACCATGTGCCACAACCTCATTGTTATACAACTTCTATATGTACCAATAACTTCAGCAACATACCTCAACCAAAATCCTTCAAACATGAACCAATACTAAACTTCAGTTGATCTTCGTCAGATCAACTCTACAACAAGCCCTAAACTTCCAAGAGGGCATCTAACAAATTTACAAGGAAAACCCTCAACCATATTCATATATTCAACACCACACATATGAAAACCACACCTTTTTCTTCTTTTAGTGTTCTGCTACTGCGAATCTACTGTTGTGATTTTTCTGCCATTATTTTTTTGCCGCACTTTTTTTTCCGCGATTTTTCTGCCGCGGTTTTTCTGCCGTGATTTTTCTGCCACACTTTTCTTGTCGCGATTTTCCTGCCGCGATTTTTTTGCCACACTTTTCTTGCCGCGATGTTTCTACTGCATTTTTTCTGGTGCACTTTTTCTTTATCAACAATACCTACTCAAATAACCTTTCACAAAATAGATATGCAATGGTATTCAATAGCTGCTAATGGAAGATCCTTTCTCTTTTATTTATACTTTCATGTAGATTCCTCAAGGGGTTACCTTCTAACCAACTTAACCCACTTTTCTTCTTTTAGGGCTAACCCACTTCTAATCACTTGTCTACTTAACTTAACCACTTTATCCACTTAACTTAGCCATTTTCCACAAATAGTAAGTTATCTACTCCTAGTTGCAACTAACTTTATTATTTAATTATTTTCTTTTGCAATCACTTTGACTTATCCATAATTAGTAAACTCACCACTTCTTGTTGCAACAAATTTATTATTTAAATAATTTCTTTTTGCAACCACTTTGACTACTTTATTATTTAAATAATTTATCTTTACTCACAACTTCTTGTTGCAACTAACTTTTCTATAATTAGTCAATTCATAAATTATTTTCCCTTAACTAACTTCTTGTTGCAACCACTTTATTATTTAATTTATTTCTTGGTCAACCACTTTGACTATTCAATTTTCTTATCACAACTACTTTACCATAATTACCAAACTCACAACTTCTTGTTGCAACTAATTTATTTTTAATTATTTTCTCAATGCAACAACTATACCCATGATTAAATCCTAGTTACCATCAATTTGACTAGTACACTTCTCCTAGGAGCTTCTAGAATAATTGACTTCTTTGACCTTTTAGAGGCTTCTAGATAATTCATGAGGGTTCTCCAACTTCATATGGCCATAACTCTCTAACCGTGAGGAGTTATGTGACATTCCACATATCACCATAAATGGCATGAGATATACTATCCATATAGAATATCCTTACCTATAAATTCATTGATCTTCATGCCTTTATACCTCAAAAAAAATCAGGAGCCTTTGTGCTACCAGAATTCACTACCAGACTTCTCCAAGGGTTGACATCAATCACTAAGGGTTGAAATCAATCTACAATATCACTCTTCAAGGGTTGACATCAATGAAAACCAACAGTCTAGACCAACTTTCCATCAACCTAAGCCAACTGTCTGACATATAGTTCATTAAATAACGATATTCGACTGGGCAAAGATCATATCTGGAGAAATATATTTTCAATTATCGAATTTAAAAAAGAATAATAATTTTATATGTCTTCATATTTAATCTTCACTATCACCTACTATCATATTTTCAAGGGTTTGAATTAGGGAAGTTGAGTTAATTGCAAAATTGATCCAGCACAAATGTGGTATCTAGCCTTATGGAAATAAAAGGATACATATCACTTTTATGAGGTTGAAAATTCATTTGTTTCTTCCTTCAAGAAAATATTATTTGGCCAAAAAACATCAAGATTATATTTGGAAGCAACGACTTTCCTGTACCAAAAAGGAAACATTGAATCCATGGAACATTATAATTTTATCAGAGTTTACTGTTCACGAGAAAAACCCTTGTATCTCTCATATTATGTATCTGATAAGATATTTGTTGTGGAAGTTTCCAAACAATACATGTCTCGACTCCATTTCTTTCATGAAAAAATAAAGAAGCAATTCATTCCTTTACCTTGGAGAATTGGAGAAATTATGTATAGAAGTATTTCAAGTATTGATGAATTTGTAGTGCATTTTGACCAACATAATTTGAAGTTTGAAAATGAAACTAGGGGGTTCGATCCCAATCACTTTTTCATGGATCATATGACAATTGTTGGTTTTAGTGTTTCACTTGCTAATTCCCTTTTGTTTGGAGAGGAGGAAAGAGACAACCAGGATCCTCAAGCAATATATTTTGAAAATAAACCATAAGACATCGAGATTGTCATAAGCACCACATAACAACATAGACAAATGGGAAGAATTATTAATCAAATAAGTACTTTTTCTCCTAATGTATATCATATAAGCGACCCACAAAAACGAAATTCTCAAATAGAAGAACAATAATAAAACAAGTGTTCAATCAATGATTCTAATGAAAGAGGTGATCAAGACCCTCCCAAGGGAGATTTGGATCGACCTCATAAGCTTCCAGTCACTAAGAGAAAAAGACAAACCAATAAGCAAGAAATAGAGGAGATCACACCTGAAGATGAAGTTGTTCTTGAAGATATGCATTTGGATGCCAATATTGAAGATATAGAGTTTCATGATGAAGAGAAAAGACTTCAAGAAATCAAGGAAGTTGTAGCTGAATTGGTGACTCAGGAAATAGTATTCTTTGAAGAATAATCTTTGACTGTACATAATGATATGTTTGATAGAAGTACCAATAAATTAATCTTTGAAACAATTCATTCCAAAAATAGAAAGATTCAAGGAAAATCTAACTCAGAGTTAGATCTCAACGGGGTGCCACCTTCTAGAATTGCATGTTTCCACGAAGTCACATGAGAAGCTCTTAATATGTTAGTTGATGAGATGGAGGATGAAAACTCCAATTTAAAGGAGAGGATTAAATAATTGGAGAATCCCTTATGCCACCACTAATATTTTCTAGTCCAATTTCCACAATTAATCCCCGTAAGACCTCTGACGAAACACCATAGTCAAGCTAAAAATTAAGGGGAACATCAAGTTTACTTACTGAAGTTAGATGATATGTTGGGGAGAATATAAAGAAGATAATGCCTCTCATTCTTGAATCATGGGAATTGGTGAGCAACTTTGTTTCTTTGGGATCCAATATTACCAATCTAAAACAATACCTCCAAGCTAACCTAGAGAATGATGATGGTTTTTATAAAGATGCTGTCATTACATTTGTTTTAAAGGTTTCATGCATGAGTGAACTAAAAATAAAGGAAGAATATTTACCACCCCCCACTCACATAAAACAATTAAAATCTTTTTGTAACAAGGGAATAAATGTTTTGAAAGAAATATTGGTTGATTGTGACACTTTAAGTGTCAAAAAAGGCGAATTATATTTGAAATTAGTTGAGTTAGACTTGGTAGGGACTATCAGGGAAGTTCAAGATCCAAAATTAATTTTAAATTCCAGAGAACAATTTAAAGAACATATTGAGATATTGAAGGCTGTATCAACAAAAAAACTTAATAGTTTGATTGAGTACACAAAACAAGAAGTCAAAAGTTGGCTAGTAAGCTATGTTAATAAAAATGAAGATATTGAGGGAACATTGCATAAAATTTCAATTGAATTTAGAGATATTGAAGGCACATTATTTGATATTAAAGTCAGGAAAGAGATAACGATCGATCCTATCAAGGAATATATTGAAAATTGGTTAAAACAAGCTTTAATCAAAATAATTAAAGAAGATCAAGCATATTGGATTGGTATCGATCATGTAACTGCAACAACAAAGAATACAAAAGGAAAAACGACCATCAGATAGAGGGGAGAAACATCCATCATAATGAGTAAATTGATCAGATCCTTCTCAATTCTTTTATCTTATCGTTCGAAAGTCATCCAATTGTGTCATGTCTTTCCTAAGAAAATATAATCGATTTCTGATCGATTCTCTTTGTCTTGTTTTTAGGTTCAGCCTTGTTCCTCTTTCATTTTAATGGTCCACGAGAACCTGTTTCTATTCCATTTTGGACAAATGCATTTTTATTTTCAAACTATTAAAGGCTGTTATTATTTTTGAAAATCCCAAAGAACTATTTTTGGGTTAAACTTTAATGATATATTGAACTCTGAGTTTTGAGCATAAGATATTAAAATTTTTCCTATCATATTCGTTTTTGTTTTGAATGAAAAAATCTTGTAAAGTTCTCTAAATTGTGGGCCTTTATATTTATTTCCCATGAATGTGGTTGAAATTATGATACTATGATGGATGCGAGAATCATATTATTTTTCCTATAATTGTTATTTATTTATGTATAATATTTATGCATATATTTTATTTCAATTCCCTCACACTTTAGGGGGCATTCTATTACACATGAAATTTTCACACCTAGGTACCTCTCACTAAGTGTCGTAAGTGTCATATAAGTGTCTCATACACCTTGACACCATGGAATAACTTATGTCACAATCCCTAGTCAATGTGGAGGAGGGATATATTACATGAAGGCAAAAATACCAAGTGCACATGAATTATTATTAATATTCATGAAAAATAAATTATTTAAGTGTGAGAATCCACCTCACATTTGGTTTCCTATTTTTTAGGGAAGGTGGAGGATCTCATGGATGGTTGAAATATTTCCTCCTTAAAATCCTTGAGAGATATTTCCTCCCTATAATCCTTAAGATATATTTTCTCCCTAAATATCTTTCAGATCCCTTTTTAGTGGATCTGATGAGTGATTCTCTCCATGGTAGTTAATCCTACAAATCCTATATAATGATGGCTTTCCATGGAGAAGGGGGTGGAGATTTGAGGTATCAAACCTATGGTCTTGGGATAAATCTTTAGGATATCAAACCTATGATTTTGGGAGTTTTGTGCAAGGGTTGGACGAGGAGGACTTGGGGAAGCTGCTGCAACTGCATCTACACTCTGTAAGTATTTCTTTAAGAGTTCTAATTAATATATTGCTTGGCCTATTTATTTCTAACCTATGTCTCTTTACATATGTTTGTCTTAGATGGATTTGATTGGACTAATATTATAGAGTAGAGTAGGAGTTCTTTTTCTTTCTTTCCATTGCATTGCAGCTGTCAAACAATGCTAAGGAGTTCGAAGATCAAGCTCAAATTGGAGTAGCGAGGACATAAATCAGAATAAGGTGCATCACACTTTATTCCTTCTCCTTCTCTTTCTAATTAGTTAGTTAGATTCAAAGGAATGTTAGTGTCCATTTGCAACACTTTTATGTCTTGGTATAGGGATCTAGATTCCAAGGGGATATTCACCTGTTCACAGTGGGATTTTCCTACAACAATGTGCATCTCAGAGTTAGACCCAGAAAAATATCCTTGAGAATGAGAGCTTGTGCCAAGATGGAACCTCGATATTGTGGACCCTTTGAAATACTGGAGAGAGTGGGGCCATTAGCATATATATTATCACTTCCTCCCACAGTGAAGGCACATAATGTTTTCCATGTTTCGTTATTGAAGAAATATGTATATGAGTCTAATCATATAATTGACTGGTCTGTGATTCAGGTGGAACCAAAGGGAGAATTTATTCTAGAACCACAACACATAATAGACAATAAGGAAACCCCACTCAGGAACATAAACATTGCATAGGTCAAGGTACAGTTGAAACACTTTGGTCCAGATGAAGCTACATGGAAAATGGAGGATGCCATGAAACATGCATACCCATTTTTGTTTACTTCTGTACATACAGAGCACATCGACATATATAACATGGAGGAAAATGTTCCTTTAAGGGGGAGGGGATTGTAATACCCCAATTTCCCCCATTTTGTAAATATAAATATAACTTGCCGAAAGACTGTGGCAGACTAAATATGTGTAAATGTTGGATTTAATGAAACTTTTGTTATAAAAGGTAATGTATGTATTTTCTATTATTAATTGAAAATGAATAGTGTTGCATAACTACCAAAAGGGGGATTTTCCAAGATAGACCATTGTGATATAAGAGAGAAGGGGAGGGGAACCATAAATGGTTGAGATGACCCCCACCAAACTAGTACTCACAGGATTTAATTGCTGAGACCTAGAACAATCCTTTGACCCAGAAATGAATTACCAGTCAGGTTGGTAGTTGGAAGAGTCCTCCTCAAGAGTTAATGAGGAGATTGGGAAGAGTACCCATCGACAAGGGATTCTAGACCTGACCAAGAGATGGGGATTTGAACCCATCCAACCTTGCTGAGGAAGGAAAGAAAAGAGGCAATTTCAGGGGCAGAGGCGCATCTGAGAGGAAACAATGTTGAGAGAAAAACCTCCAGAAGAGAAAAGAGTGCTTGCAACTCTCTCGTTCAAGGGAGGACTGAGAAACACACTCGTTTTGGGTGAAAGAATCTGTTGGAATCATTTTTAGTCCAAGCTGATAAACAAGGCTGATGAGTGATTTTGGAAGTACTCGTGCAAACCCCCTTGCTTGGTACAGAGAAAACCGATTTCTAAGATCCTTTGGGAGGAGGAGAGTAACCTCCGTCCCTGACTGTCACTGAGCAAGAAGAAAGAGTTTCTCTTAGAGCATCGTGGTCTAGCTAGGGGGTGGCCAGTGAAAAATCTCTTCAGGAGTGGTTGTGCCTATGGTTGGGTGGAAAGAAGCATCCCTTTGAGCAATCACTTCACGATTCTGGTTTTCTGATAAGTATTTTCATACTTTGTGTACTGAAATGGAAATGATAGTTGAATATATATATGTCTATGACTAAGTTATGCATTGAATTATTAAGGTAGAAATGTGTATTGTCTTTCTGTGAACCCATGCTTTTAAATGGTCTTCTATTTACCTCATCTTAGCAGCTAGAGAGTTATGTGGTGTGAGTCTGTAAGAGAATCAGGGTAGGATTAACTAGAATGCTTAAGTCCTGCCAGCCTCTCAAATCTACCTTCGCGGGAATACAAAGTTCAAACTCGGTGGAAGGAGAGTGCCTCCTTCATACCCTTCACCTATGTGAATGAGGGCTCATGCCATGTCCTTAACCAATTCATGGCTAATGGATTAACATGTAGTCCATGAAAATTTTCAAGGGACCCATATGACCAAGGTATGAGAACCCTGCGCTAGGTCTGAAAGGAGCTAAGTCTTTTTGGATTTAGAACTCTGGGAGTTTGAAACTCTGGGGTGTTATGACCTTACTATTTGCAAATCGGCCGAAGGCAAAGTGTTGTTATAGTTAACCATGAGGTTGACTGACGTCTGGAAGTTTCCCTAACAGTGGCAGATAGACAAGTCCCACTGTTAAAATCTTGACCGACGTCTGGTAGTTTCCCTAACAGTGGCAGATGGACTTGTCCCACCATTAAAATTTGACCCCTTACCAATCACGAAGTAATGTTAGCCACGAATCCGAGGGTATTCGAGAGTCCCCCTGGCTGTTGGATCTACACCGAGGTAATTCAAACATTAACTACTCCAGGAGAACATAGGTGTTATAAAACCAAACTCCCTGAATGTCAGAGTTATAAATTGATGTAAGTCGTGGATCTAGGGAGTCCATTAGGAACCCCTCTTAACCATCTGATCAACTAGTGGAGGGACTTGCATACAATACTTTGACGAAGTCCTACTTCGGGAGAGTGGAGCAGACATAACGCTGAAACCTATGAAGGTCGGAGCTACGAAGTACCAAGGACCATGGATCTAGGGAACCTTCGAGATATCCCATGACCATTAGATCTAGACCGTGGTCATCCTGACGCTGACCACTCTAGGAGCAAGGAGGAAGTCACACCACATATCCCACGAATGCCGAAGTTACAAAGTAATGTAGGCCGTAAATCCAGGGGTTTACATGGACACACCTTGACCATGAGATCGAAGGGATTGGAAGGCTATCAATCCAAGGTGACATGGCATACTAACGTCACCGAGGGTGATGTGGACCCATGTTTGACATCCCACGTTCCATGTGTCACATGGATATGTACATTTCACAGACCATATGTTCCCATTAAAACGTGACACATGTCACCCATTGTAGGGGCTACGTGTCATCGCTTCCTTTACGCATGTCACCGCTAGCACTTACTTACTTGGTCCATTTGGTGGGTGGATTAATAAGGAGCGACCAGTCCTTGCCTCTACATCTAGTACGTCACCACATGTGAGGGTGGACCCTTCGGGAGTCCGAGACCTCATAACTCCAGAGGTTTGGGATGTAGTGTCGAGGATAAGATGAAAGGCCCGAAGACCAGAGCTACATGATGATATTTCAGGATCCCTAGGGAGTTAAGGAATTTGGGACTCTGTAGGACATCCGTGCAGGAAGGAAAAAGGGGCATTCACCAACAAAGCACCAAACACCGAACTCCCCTCTAGCTTAGGTGTTAAATGAGGACCATGTTCTGCTATTGGGTTGGAAGGTGGATGGACTTCCCCCGTGGATGTAGGAACTTGGGGATGGTATGAATTAGGTGGAACCACGTGGGCGCCACATGGCCCGTGTTTGATAATGATCGAAGAACTTCGGGAGGCCATAACTTGCAATCCAAAGCTCGGTTTTGAGTCGACAACAGTCATTAGAGAGATACAATTGAGTAGAAGAGGATGGAGACCTCAAAGAGATGATTTGAGATGATTAAAGTAAGCAAAATTTTGATGCCCCATCCCTAGAAATGGTACTTTGGGGTTGGGTGTGTTACATATGGTGTATGGCTTTATTGAGTGATATGGTATATGGTTGAGATACATTGTTGGTACATGGTATGGTACAAGAGTTGATGTACATTATTGATGTACATGGTTGATACATGGTATGGTACAAGATTGGTACTTGGTATACATTGTTGATGGTTGAGGTGCATGGTTGGTGCACAATTTGGTAAAGGTGTTGGTGCATGGTTGATGAATGGTTTGGTACATGTGTTGGTGCATAGTTGATGCACAATTTGGTACATGTGTTGATGCATGGTTTATGCATGGTTGGGTATAGGTTTTGGTGCATGGTTGATGCACTTGTTGTGGTATAGGTTGTGGTACACAGTTGATGCTTGGTATGGTACAGGTTGATGGTTTTGTACATGATTTGGTAAATGGTTGAGACACATACCTTGTGATGGTATGTTGGTGGTCTTGGTACATGCTTGGTAGAGGCATGTGGTTGTGATGCTGGAAATATAGTTGAGAGGTGTCATTGGTATATTATCCATGTGAGAGGATCTGGAATAGTATCACTAATAGTGATAGGTTGGATAGGTTGAAGTGATAGGTTGGATAGGTTGATGTGATAGGTTGTATACAGTGATAGGTTGAACACAATGAAAGGTTTACAAGTTACAGGTTGATGTGACACTGGTAATGACATCTGGTCTACACTTATATTTCACGACGGTAGGACGGGGCAAGGAAAGGGGGTTGTATCCTCTTTCTAGTTGGTGCTAGAGAACACATGTAATTGGAGCTTGGGAATCAGGGGGTTGTATCCTCCTTCTCATTGGAGCTAGATAATTCAGGGAGTTCTAGCTTCCTTCATGTTGGTGATTTTAAATTAGGGGGTCAATGCCTCCTTCTAGTTGGTAATGGAACATTTGGAAGTCGGTGCTTCCTATGGATGTATTCTTGATGTATATATAGAAATATTATGTGATTTTCTCCCGTTTGGGTTTCCACGCAAATTATGGTGTACTGTGTACTTGATGTAATGTTTCTTATGTTTACATGATCATGATATACTGCTGATAAAGTTGACATATATAGATTGTGGATAAAAGTGGTAAAAGTGCCCATATTGATTCACCCCCCACCTCTCAGTATTCCAACATATATTGATATGGGTTATAAGTTTTTAGGAAATATGGTTTAAATTGGAGGCTATGTTGGGTTAGAGATGAAAATTTTTATAGGGATTAAGCCTTATAATGGTTAAATAGATTAATGTTAAAGAACATATGCATTAGTGTTATGGTTTATAAGAGTCATGCGATGTATGACTTGAGGTTTATAAAAGCTACATGTGACTATTTGTAGTGTACCTAGGGAGGTGATATGGGAGGCACCTAATGTGAAGGGGGTTATGTATTATTAGTGTAGGCCTTTCAATGTAAGGTGGACTGGATCCACTATATGATTAAATAAGGCCCACTATGGTAGTGAGATGTAATAACTAGACTTTCTATAAGATTCACCTCAAGGGTTTTGTATACATTCTTGTGTTCATTATTGGTGAATGATTTGGTTTATTCTTGGTTATTTATGAAATATATTTGCAAATATAAATAGGCATATAAAAATATTCATCAAGATTATGTGTCAGGGTTATATATGTTAGGGGATAGTGTTTACAAGGTTTGGAATTTAGGATCTAGATTGGTTATAAGGATTTAGGATTACAAGTTTATATGGATTAGGATTTATATTGATTATAAATGTTAAAGAGTAATTATTATAGGGTTTGTATTATTTAATGTTATAGGGGTTATAAGGGTGATGAGTTACATCAATTATTATTATAGGGTCAAGAAGGTTAAGGGTGATAATGATTATGAAAATTAGGTGTTATATGAGTTAGATGTCACATTGTGGATTATAGGGGCGATAAGGATTATATGGGTTTGGATTCAAGGGATACAAGGTAGAATATTATAAGGGTAACATGTTATAAGGGTTGGCTATTATATGTATTTAGGTTATAAGGTTTCGGATAATAGCGATTCAAAGGTTGTAGGGGTAAGGTTTAGGGTATATAAGGATTATTAGTCTTAGATGTTACTGTTATAAGTGTTAGGGGTTAAGGGTTCTAAGGATTTGGAGTTATATTGTAAGTTATAAGGGTCGTTTTATGGGTTATAAGGGTTAAGTATGCAAAGTTTTAAAGGTAATTATAAGGTTTAGGTGTTATGGGTTCATTATTATTAGATTCTAAGAGTCTTAACATTTTGATATTAAAGGTGATACACTATAGGATGAAAGAGTTTATATACATTATAGATAGTGTGATGATTAAAGGTGATGATGGTTAAGGGTTATATAAGTTTTAGGGATTAGTGATTGCACATTATATGGATTAATGTTATAGATACTTACTCATTTGTGGGTTGCAGGGTATAGGGATTATGATTTAGGTGTTAAAAATATTAGGAGTTAAGGGTTATCGAGGTTAGATATTATGAATTATATTTGCTTGTGGTTGAATATTATGGGTTATATAGGTTATAGGTTCTAGCATTTACAAGGTTTATGGGTTATATTATAGGGACATAATCGGTAATAATTATGAGTTATGGGTTATAGGGTTTATTTAAGTTAGATATTATACTAAATATTAGAAGTGAGAGGAGTTCTATGGTTTTTATATTAGTGGCCATAGTGGATAAGGATTATAGATATTATAGAAGGTAGGGGTTGGTGATTATATATGTTCTAAGGATTAACAATATGATGAGTTAACACCTATAGGTTTTAAGAATTATATGGGTTAAGAGTTATAGATGTTAGGAGTTATTTAATGAGTGTTTAGGTGTAATAGGTTATTAAATTTGGGGTTTAGGAGTTATGATTTTTGAGATTAAAGGTTATAAGCTAGTAGTTAGGGGTTATCTAGATTAGGGTTTGTAACAATTATGTGTTGAAAGGGTTAGGGAATTTAGTTTCATCGGTTAAGAATTAGGTGTTGATAGTTATATGGGTTAGGTATTTGATGGGTTATATGGGTTAGGTATTTTATGGGTTATATGGGTTATGAATTGTATTATTAATTATAAGGGTTATAAATCATATTATAAATTAAGGTTTAAATGTATTAGAAATAGGGTTAATTTTTGTTATATGGGTAATACAAGTGGTGACTAGGTTAATTGAGTTTATAGGTCAAATTAGGGTTATAGTGTTTATCTAGGTTGTTGGAAAAATGCTCTACGAGTTAAGAAGTATATGGGTTAAGGGTGATTATTGTTACAAGGGTTATTAGTGATTCAGGTATACATATTTTGGGGTATAAGGGTTATTATGTATAATATTTTGATAATATAAGGTTTATAGTGGAGAGGGGTAAGAGCAATGGGTTATAATGGTTAGGGAATATATAGATTAAAGTGATTAGAAGTTACAAGCTTTAAAGGTTCTAAATATTTAGAGTTAAATGGATTGTGGATTATATAAGTTATGCAAGTTATGTATTAGGGGTTATAGGGGTTGGTAATGAATTTTGAGAATGTACATGCATGAAACCACTCCACATGTGTGGATTCCAAGGTAGCCAATTCCATGGATCAATGGGCAACATGCCAAGTGGATGGGGCATCCACAAAAAAGTATGTGATTAATTCCCAGCCTTTACTTGCCTTACCTTTGCTTCCCTTTCTTTCATAGCCTTGCATTTCCTTGTCTTGTGTTGCTTTCCTATCCTTGCCTTGTATTTTACTTGCCTTGTTTTCCCTTACCTTTCATTTCCTTTCCTTTACTTTTCTTACCTTGCCTTGCCATTCCATGCCTTTCCTTGACTTTCCATGCCATGCCTTGGCATGCCATGACATTCCTTTCCTTGACATGCCATGACATTACTTTCCTTGACTTCCCATGCCATGTATTTGATTTCCTTCACTTTCCATTCCATGTCATGTCATGCTTTTCCATGGCATGTTATTCCATGGAATGCCTTCCCTTTCCATTCCATGTCTTGCAATGCCTTGTCTTGTCATTCCATGCCTTTCCTTGCCTTTCCATGTGATGCCTTGCCTTTCATTTCAATTCCATGCTATTCCATGCCATTCCTTTCCATGTGTTTCCTTACCATGCCATGTCATGCCATGCCTTGCAGTGATTTTCCTTTTCATGCCATGCCATGTCTTTCCATGCCTTGCCTTGCCTTTCCATTCTATGTCATGTCTTGCCTTGCCATACCTTGCCTTTCCATGCCATTCCTTGTCTTTCCATGCCATGCCATGCCTTGGTCACCTCAACACTATAGCCATTTGGATATCACATAGCTCATATCCATGCATATACATTACAACTTTAGTATGAGAATCCTTATATGTATTAATGTTCAATTAATAAATGTGTGTTCATTCACATGATTCCTTGCATCTATTATACATTCACAATATAATTTTGAACTAGTATCCACATACCGAAGTTCCACATTTCAATTTTCATGTTCAAACTAATCACAAAACTATCATCATCATAAACACACAACAATAAAAATAATATCCCACAATACATAAATATATCCAGATGTATACATATCAAATGTCTATATGATTCTAACTAAACCCAACAAATACTAAACAATGAATCACTAATATAAGTAAAAATTAAAGTTCTAACCTTCTAAGGCCAAAATATAGGTTGTAACATTTACATTTCACTAGAACACAACTATGATCTAAAATATATTAATCCCTCCTTGCATGTCTTTCCATGTAGCTTCCCATTTTAGCCTGTACACCAATAAATATATATCTTTCCATAACATTATGCAAGGAAAAATTCAAATCAAAATGTAGATTGCAATGATACAAGAATCCCCAAAAAGGGGAACATTTCTCATCCCAAGAAATAAAAACCATTTTTTCTAGGGACATATAACTTAACTTTGTATTAGAAATTTCTCATCCCGTGCCATGCATTGCATCTCCCTGCCTTTATTTTCCATGTCATGCCTTGCCTTGCATTCACTTTCCATTCCATGACATGTCGTGCCTTGCCATGTCATGCCTTTCCTTTCCATGAAATGCTAGGTCATGTCTTGCATTGCCTTCACTTTCCATGCCATTCCTTGCCTTTCCATGTCATGCCATGCCATGCCATGCCTTGCATTTAATTTCCTTGCGTTTCCTTTTCTTTCCATGTCATACCATGACATGCCTTGTCTTTCCTTTCCATGCCTTTCCTTGCCTTGTCAAAGCATGTATTTCCTTTCCATGCCATGCCGTGCCTTGCCATGTCATTCCTTTCCTTGCCATGTATTTCCTTTCCTTTCCTTTCCAAGCCATGCCTTTCCTTTCCATACCATGCCATGCCATGCCTTTCCATGACTTGGATTTCCATTCCATATCTTTCCTTTGCATTCCATTCCATGCATTCCATGTCAAAGTATCCACAACATAATTTTGAACTAGTATCCACATACGAAAGTTCCACATTTCAATTTGCATGTTTAAACAAATCATTAAACTACCATCATCATAAACACATAACAATAAAAACAATATCTTGCAACACAAAAATAGATCCATATGCATACATATCAAATGTCTATATGATTCTAACTAAACCCAACATATATTAAGCAAAGAATCACTAAGATAATTAAAAATAAAAGTTCTAACCTTCTAAGGCCAAAATACAGGTTGTTACTTTTACAAATCCCTAGAACACAAGTATGATCTAAAATATACTAATCCCTCCTTGCATATATTTCCATGTATCTTCCCATTTTAACCTATACAACAATAATTATATATTTTTCCATAACAATATTCAAGGAAAACTTAAAATCAAAATGTGGATTGCAATGAAACAATAATAACAAAAAAAGAACATTTCTCATCCCAAGAAATAAAAAAAAAACATTTTTTCTAGGGGCATATGACTTAAATTTATATCAGAAATTTATCATCTTGTTCCATGCCTTGCATTTCCCTGCCTTTCCTTGCTATGTCATGCCTTGCCTTTCCATTCCATGCCTTTCATTTCCTTCAATTTTCATGCCATGACATGCCATTCCTTGCCATTCCATGCCTTGCCTTTCCATGCCATGTCAGTTCATGCCTTGCATTTCCTTTACTTTCCATGCCATGCCTTTCCATGTGATGTCTTGCCTTAATATGCCATGCCATGCCATTTCTTGCATTTCCTTCCCTTTCCATGTCATGCCATGCCATTCCATTACATGCCATGCCTTGCCTTTCCCTACCATGCCCTACCTTTCCTTGCATTTTCAAGCCATGTCTTTCCTTCCCATTCCATGCCATGCCTTGACTTTCCTTGCCATGCCATTCCTTTCCTTTCCATTCCATGCCATGCTATGAATTTCCATGCCTTTCCTTGCTATTCCATGCCATGCCTTTCCTTTCATTTCCTTGCCAAGCCATGCCTTGCCTTGCCATGCCATGTCATGACATGCCTTCCCATTCCTTGGATTTCCATTCCATGTTTTTCCTTCCCATGCCATTCCTTTCCTTTCCTTTCCATGCCACGCCTTATTCCATGCATGCCATGCCAAAGTAATCACAACATAATTTTGAACTAGTATCCACATACCAAAGTTCCACATTTCAATTTGCATGTTTAAACAAATCACAAAACTATCATCATCATAAAAACATAACAATAAAAATAATATCATGTAACATAAAAATAGATCCAGATGTATATATATGAAATATCTATATGATTCTAACTAATCCCAACAAATTCCAAGTAAATAATCACTAAGATAAGTTAAAATCAAAGTTCTAATCTTCTAAGGCCAAAATACAGGTTGTTACATTTACAAATCCTTAGAACACAACTATGATCTAAAATAGACAAATCCCTCCTTGCATGTATTTACATGTAGCTTCCCATTTTAACCTATACAACAATAAATATATATCTTTCCGTAACATTATGCAAGGAAAAATTCAAATAAAAATGTGGATTGCATTGAAACAAGAATCACAAAAAATGAACATTTCTCATCCCAAGAAATAAAAAACATTTTTTCTAGGGACATATGACTTAACTTTATATAAGAAATTTCCTTTCCATCCAAAGAATTTCTTTTTCCTTTCCATGTATTGCCTTGCCTTTCCTTTCCCTGTCATGCCATGCCATGCCTTTCCTTTTCTTTCCATTCCATGCCATGCCTGGCCTTACCAAGCCATGCCATGCCATGTCATGCATTGCATAGCCTTGCCTTGCCATGCCATGCCTTGCCTTTCCATGCCATGTCATTCCATGCATTACCTTTCTAGGACATTCCTTTCCTTTCCATGTCATTCCTTCACTTTCCATGACATGTTGTGCCTTGATTTTCCATGCCATTCCATGACATGCCATGCCTTGCCTTGCCATTCCTTTCCTTTCCATGCCATGCCATGCCTTACCTTTCCATGTCATACATTTCCTTTCCATTCCATGCATTTCCTTTCCATGACATTCCATGCCTTGCCTTGCCATGCCTTACCTTGGATTTTCAAGCCATTCGTTGTCACGCCATGCCATGTCATTCCATGCCATGCCTTTCCTTCCCTTTCCATGCCAGGCTATGCCTTCCCTTTCCAATCTATGTCATTCCTTGCCCTTCCAAACCATGTCTTGCCTTGCCATGATATGCCATTCCTTGCTATGTCATACCATGCCTTTCCTTTCCATGCCATGCTTTGACTTTCAATGCCATGCCTTGCCTTTCCTTCACTTTCCATTCCATGCCATGCCATGCCTTGCCATGACATACCATGCCTTGCCATGACATACCATGCCATGAAATTCCTTTCCTTGCCATGCCTTTCCTTGCCTTGCCTTGCCTTTCCTTGCCTCGTCATGCCATTCAATACCATGCCTTTCCATTCCTTGTCATGCCTTGCCTTTTCAAGCCATACCTTACTTTTCCATGTGATACCTTGCATTGTGTTTCCATGCCATGCCATGCCTTTTCTTTCCATTCCATGCCATGCCTTTCCTTTCCTTTCCATGCCATGACTTGTTGGGCCTTGCCTTGCCTTGTCAATCCATGCCTTGTCTTTCCTTTCCTTTCCATGCCTTTCCATGCCATGTCATGCCTTGACTTTCCATGCAATGCATTTCCTTGACTTACCTTGCCTTTCCATGCCATGCCTTGCCATGCCTTTCCTTTCCTTTCCACGGCACGCCATGAAATTATTTTCCATGCCTTGCCTTTCCATGCCATGCCTTGAGAGAGTGGAAGAGGGAGGGGGGTGGCAGATATAGAGGGAGTGGGTGTGAGAGTTCGAGGCATGTCAAGAAAAGGTCTAGATCTAGGTCTTTCCATGCCTTGTGACGCTTGAGTCTTGTAATGTCTAGGTCTTACCATGTATTTGAGAGAGAGGGATAGAGAGGGAGACAAACAGGGGGGTAGGGAGGGAGAGTGAGAGGGAGACAGAT
>ML805664.1:83896-111682 GCA_009831015.1 Picea engelmannii
GAGAGAGAGAGAGAGAGAGAGAGAGAGGAATGATTTGAACAAATAACTTATAAGAGTGTGTGCGCACTCTTAGGAACACGTGGATGTTCTCATAGTGCGTGTGTGTTATAAGGAACACATGTGCATTCCTAGAGCACTTTCCTGCTCTTAAAAACATGGACATGTTCTTTTGAATTCAATTTTTTTCAGTGTGATTGACAACATGTATGGTGACTTGGTTTCCTTGGATTTAGGTACGGGATGATAAACCTAGCGGTTCGGTCTGCAAATTGATAAAAACCTCCATTTTTGTGAATATATCTCTATATCTATGTCTTTGAAATTATTTTTATATAGTCTAAATAATTCATTTGTTTTCAAAACTATAGACATAGATAGAGTAGGCTATGCAAATTCCAAATATATATATATATATATATATTTTGATATTGTTTATTATTTTTAATCTATTTTTGTCTTTGCATATATCAAAATCCTAGAATACATACCACTCTTATTTCTGCTATAAATTTTTATTGGCTTAACCATTTCTCGAATGAGTTATATGAAACACTAGAGGAAACCAATATCTACGATCTAAAAAGAAAAATTGGTTTGATCATGTTAAGACCCTCTTAACCTACATGAACAAAAGACATTGTAATTTCAGGGATATGTTGACTTTGATCATTTAAAAAAAATATAAATTAATATTATAAATTTCTAAAAAATATATCAAACAATAAAAACAGGTTCTCTACAAGTATACAAGTTTTTGGAATGAAATTCCATAGTCAAGGTACTCAACACCTGCACGAACAAAAACATATACCTTATATTTTGTTGGAAAAATAAGATACCATTGTTATAAAAAATCAAATTTGACATAGTTATTCACAATTTCTATGAATAAAAGTTTTATATTCAGAAATCTAATTCAATTACCTATGTTTCATATTCTTACACCATATTCAAATACATTGTAAAAGTACCTTGAATAATCCATCCAAGTTAACAAATTGTTGTTTTTCCAGGTTTTCATTGCCACTAATGCGTCATGAGAGACCATCATTAGCTTGCACTCACCCTAACATACTCTAGTATCCTATTCACAAGTTTTTTTTGTATCTCTCCTCTATCTCATCATGAATGGATAATGATCATCCTCTTCACTTCATTACCTCTCATTCCTTTTCTTAATTCTCATTAATGTCTACGAACCCATTGCACTCATTTTTTAACAATCAAATATTGATAGGTTCCACTCCTTAATGGAATGTGCCATGCTCAACCACTACTTAGATCCATCATATTCACCCAAAACCCCTTTATAAATATCTCATGAGCTCTTTGTTATTTTGGATCCATGTGGCCCTTGCTACATGGCATATTTTGTTGGATTATGGGACCTTTGGGTCCCCTTTTTCTCTTCCCTATCTAAATACCATGTGGGGCTCTTCCTTAGTATTGATTGGTTCAAGAATCACATGGTCCAAAGGCCATTGCAGGTTCCTTTAGTAATCCCTATCCCAACTAACACAAGGAATTGTGAGTCCAATTCTCCTTCCACTCTCTCTCTTATGCATCCTCTGTAGCAATGTAACAATGAAAATGCGATTCTCATAATGTGAGGGATAATGCAGATTCCAACAATGGTCCTCCATCATAAACACTTTAGAACATGATCACTCCTCTCATCCAACACAACCTCCAAGAGCCATGAGGTGTTCCATATGTAGGGTCCCAAGCACACCAATGACTAGTCTCTCACTCAACACCCATCCCAATCCTAATGCCCAACCTATCAATCAAGTACCTTAGAATTACTAACCACTAGAAACAACCAACATGCGATTGGGATTATCAACAAAGTGTTTAATTTGAGGTCAATAATGAAATATATAGGCATATAATTAAGTAATTAGTACTCCTGACAAGGCCAAGTTAAGAAAACCATTTTATTATCCTTAGGAATGAGCCATATTTGTCATTTAAAACTTTTTCTAATTCATATTTGGATTCGTCCAAGGAACACATTTTTAATTGGTAAAACTCCCACTGCTTTTAAAGTGGAGTAATTTAACTTATATATATTATTCAAATTTATAATTGTAGTGATGCGACACTGAGTTCAATATTGTCCATTGGATGTAGCTTGGGTGGTTGGGAGGAAAATTGTTACCCTCCCCACTCAGGTTCAATTCCTTGTGAGTGACATGTTGTACCTTTAAATGGGCTTATAAGATGCTCTTGTTGTTGAGCCCCTCGTCACCCTCCCCACCCATATTCAATTCCTTATAAGCGACATGACGATTACCTTGACTTACAACCCAAATTATCTACCAATTCTCTATATATATATATATATATATATATATATATATATATATAAAACACACAAATATATATATTTTAAAAATTATATTATCTTTTTAAACATTAAAACCATGCATTCTCCACATCGTCTCTCGTGTGACGGTTAAACCTTTTAATTTTAATTAAGCAATGACCGTTAAACATTTTAATTAAGTAATTATTTTTAGAATTGAGTGGATGTTGCAAAAGTAATTTGGGAAAATGTACATATACAATGATTCAAATAAAATGGTTTAACAACCTTATATGTGAAAGCCTTACTATGGCTTTTAAACTATGTTGGAAAAATTAAAGTTATTATATTTTTTGGAAATAAAATGATGTAAAAATAAGATAAAATGTAATAATAGAAGATGTATTTCTAATCACTTTTAAGATCAAAGTTAATCATATAATATAAAATAAAAATAATATTTATTAAATATGTAATAATATGTAAAAAGGAAAATCATAATAAAAGTTAATTTAAAGTTATTTTATTTAAAATATATATAAATTATTAATTTTAGAATATAATTTTTAATTTTTAATTTTTTTATTCTAAAAACATTGAGATATTAGAAAAAGTTAGAAATCTATTTAATATGATTTATTAAAAAAAAATATTTTCAAAAATTTAATGATGATGATTAACGTCCATTAAGACCAAATTGGTCTATCTAACCTTAAGAGGGTAAATGATTACTTGTGATTCTTTAGAATTTGTTTATGTACTCGAAAACAATTAAGAGAAGTTTTCCAATATCACCATAGTTTTGTTGAGTTAAGAGGTTAGGAAGGTTGGTAGTGTGACAAATATTTTGAAAATGAGATTTAATATGGGTACAGGCTGGGCAATCTAAGAGAAAGTGCTTTTCATATTCAACCTTCTTAGTGTCACAAAGGTGACATGCTCTTTCATCCCATGGCGTTTTAAGAATTGACCAACCCCCAGTTTCACTATGGAGCTCGTGAAAATTAGTTCTTATCTTAGAGATGCTTACTTTTTTCTTTACACTTGTCAAAACACATAGATAATTTTTATCTTCTAGATTAGGGTTGATTACATCCTTATAATACCTTAATTTTCTTTTTTCCTCTAACTCTTTATCAAACCACACTTTCTCCTTAAATTTTGTTTTGATGATATCTTTAATAGTATCTTTATTCTGCAAAATGGTGTCTTCCATGATTCCCCAATACTTTATCCAATATCGGGCATCTTTATGCCATCCTCGCTTGATTCGATGGTGGTTACGACTTGATTTTGAAGAAATTTTAGGAAGCCTATTGTCTTCCATGTTGTTTAACTTGTTCTTATACATTAGGTAACTAGTCATAACCTTTGCTCTCAATGGGGGAGAGGCTTGTTTCTAAGAGGAGGATGGGATAAGGCATAGTCCCTTTAATTTTGAGATTATAGGTTATCAAATT
Organism: Picea engelmannii; assembly: GCA_009831015.1. Taxonomy (NCBI): domain Eukaryota; kingdom Viridiplantae; phylum Streptophyta; class Pinopsida; order Pinales; family Pinaceae; genus Picea; species Picea engelmannii. The sequence continues at coordinate 87,665 of ML805664.1, forward strand.
CTTTTGTATTTTCTCTATCTTTCTCCAAGATTCATGAGAGATACTACAACCCCAGACTTTACATCCATAAAGAATAACATGTGTAAGAAGATTCTCAAATAGGAGTTTCTTCTTATCCCAAATCCAAAGATCGACTGATTTACAATTGTTTTCAAGCCCATAATAAGCTTTCCATCCCCCAATAATCCTTTTCTCAGTGCTATAATCCCAATTGAACTTGTGGTGAATATCAATTCCAAGATATTTGTATGAGGTCACTTCCTCTAAGTTGTTGTTTTCATATACGAAGGTATTATAAGTGATCTTATTGGATTTAATAATTGTGACCTTAGTCTTATCAATATTAATAGTGATACCTTGTTAAGTACATGAATAGATATGCAAATATACTTCATAAATAACCACGAGTCTCAACAAGAATAAGCCAAACCATTCACCAAAACACTCAACACAAGAATGTAGAGAAAATCATTGAGGTAGGGTAACACCATATATTAATTCTTAAGGAAGGATAACACTCATCAAACAATGCTTGATTCATTCACAATATTCTTTACTCTGTTTCATTACATTGTTAACACTTTTTTATATAGCTCTCTCTATCTCCTAAGAACCTTCTAGAGAGCCTTCTCACATTTATTACATCTAACTACCATAGTGAGCCTTTATTAATATAGTGGACCTAGTCCACCTTACATTGAATGACCACATTCTCATATATTAAATGACTTTCACTAATAATACATAACCACATTCCCATTGGGTACCTCCCTAGGCACCCCATATTACCTCCCTAGGTATACTACATTCCATCCCCCTTCACATGTTTTGTCCCCGAAACATGAGAAGAAACCATACAATATGACCAACTAAGAAATGTAGCTAACTGGTACCAAGTACGACCATCCATCCATCCCAATGGATGTCGAACACGATGTCCATTTGTTGCCTTGCCACTCTGATCTTGCTCTGCATCCTGTTGGGGTTTCCATGGGATTGTTTCTATAGCCCGAGCTCTTCCCATAGTGTTGGTAGTCCTCCAAGTACCTCTTGATTGGTTTCCTATTTGGTGCCCTGCTGGTGCATAAATTTGTTGATGCACACGCCCTTGTCTTGATGATTGTCGTGTCTCTATATGATGTGGATGGCGATATACAACAACTGTATAGATCTGTTCTTTTTTCTTCAAATCTGCAACACTTTGTGCCTTTGAGTCAATGACCTCCTTATATTTCCTATTGTGTCCTTCCTGTGGTTTTGCTTCATCTCCTTCTGTAGACTCTGTCACTGATTCATCTTCAGACTCGACAATAAATTCTTTGCTAGCTTCCATGGGCCCATCTTTCTTACTAAGAGACACATCCTGCAATGTAATTTTCTTTTTCTTGTACCAAAGCTTTAGAAACTTCTTTTGCACATTAATATTAATGGTAGCCACTGATTTTGTCCAAGGATATCCAAAAGCAATGTCTTCATCACCCATATCTAGAGCCTCAAAATATGAATGCAATACATATTTATCCATACCGAGCTTCAAATATTTAAAAAGTTTAACATTTTCACCTGCAACCTATGTGCTTTGAATATTCCTTGCTGGAACTTGCAATCTATTAACCAACTCAATATTGATAAAATTTCGTTTGCAACTAGGGTTAATAGAAATAATGACATTTTCTTTATGAATACAACCATGAACTTGTAATATAGATTTTACACATGAGAATAAACTCTTGGTGATGTATTTATCCTTAATATTTGTATGATACCACTTGTCTAAAAGTAATTTTTCAAGTGCTTCCTTAGAAAGTGACATCCACTAAGAATGGTGAAATGATTTCCACCATATGAGAGCATCACGTTTGAAACCCTAGTCTACAAAAGATTTCCACTGACTTGTGATATTGTATAAATTATTCAATACTAGGGCCATCATCTCTTCCGGTAAAAAATATCATGCTTGGAATAAATCTTCAACAAAAACTAGGGTGTAGAAATAACTTACTGCAGAAAATCACAACTTTTTCCTGAAAAACTACTGAATTTAAAATGCCCATAACTTTACTTCCCAGACTTCATTTTGACTGATTTGTTTTTTGAAATTGGGTATTTTTCCGAGAGGAATTCAAATATCCAATTTGTTTTTCCAAATTCATCTTAGAAATCTTTAGATCTGAACCTGAACTGCGCCACCCTTTTTTTCCCTAGAAAAAATCTAAAAAAAGAGCAAACAATTCTTCCCTTCGTTGGCCAAGAAAAGTGCTATGATACCTATTGTTAAGTACCTGAATAAATTTACGAATATACTTCATAAATAACCAATAATATCAACAAGAATAAGTCAAACCATTAACCAAAACACTCAACACAAGAATGTAGAAAAAACCCTTGAGGTAGGGTAACACCATATATTAATCCTTAAGGAAGGATAACACTTCTCAAGCAATGCTTGATTCATTCACAATATTCTTCAATCAGTTTCATTACATTACTTACACTTCTTTATATATCTCTCTCTATCTCATATGAACCTTCTAGAGAGCCTTTTCACATTTATTACATCTAACTACCATAGTGGGCCTTTATTTATATAGTGGACCTAATCCACCTTACATTGAATGAGCACATTCTCATATATTAAATGACTTCCACTAATAATACATAACCACATTCCCATTGGGTACCTCCCTAGGTACCCCATATTACCTCCCTAGGTATACTACATACCCATAATGGAGAAAAGATACTCGAGGATTCTTAGTTGGTTTTCAAGATCATGGTGACTCATTTCCACAAGAATGATATAATTGGCATAAAGAACAAGATTGATGACTATACGAGTGAGATTAGGGTCGACACAACCTGCTTTTTCCAAGAAATCTTCTAACTTGTCAATGCATATGCCAAAAAGGGTAGGGGACAAGGGACAACCTTGTTTGACTCCAATATTGCAGTTAATCTCTTTCTACTAACCCCCAATGTTTTTAAACTTAGCAATAATGTTCTCATGCATCCTTATTGTAGAAGCCCTCAACTCGAGAGGCACTTTTTTCTCTTCCAACCTATTCTAAAGGTTTTTCCTAGGAACCATGTCAAAATCTTTTCTAAAGTCAAAAAATAAAAATAAAAATTGGTTTTAGTATTGCAAAACTCCTCTACAATGATCCTAAAGGTAAAATATGGTCCACAGTTGAATGATATCTCCTAAACCCAGTCCGACCTTTAGCTCTACTATGGTAAAATAATTATATACAATTCATGGTTGGGGTGAATTTCTTTTTCAAGGTCCATTTTTATGTGTCTCTTCCTTCTTCCAAGAACATTTACTACATTTTAACTTCTAAATTCATTTCAATTTGAAATTATTATTCACCTTGCAATAATGTGAGTTGATAAACTCAAAAAATAAAAATAAAGATTGGTTTTAGTATTGCAAAACTCCTCTACAATGATCCTAAAGGTAAAATATGGTCCACAGTTGAATGATATCTCCTAAACCCAGTCCGACCTTTAGCTCTACTATGGTAAAATAATTATATACAATTCATGGTTGGGGTGAATTTCTTTTTCAAGGTCCATTCTTATGTGTCTCTTCCTTCTTCCAAGGACATTTACTACATTTTAACTTCTAAATTCATTTCAATTTGAAATTATTATTCACCTTGCAATAACGTGAGTTGATAAACTATAAATAGAAAACAACTTATAAAAGACTAAAGTAATAAGTTGAAAATGACTTAAGTTATAAGCTTTGACGTCTTCAATGAAAGTGACTTAAATTCTATGCTTTGATCTCTTCAATATTTTGGACCACAACATCATATGTTAAGTGCATTTCTCAATCTCTCTTAATATACTTAGTAAATTTTATCTTTACTCATCTTTAATTTCAATAATTTTATTTTATAAAACTTTAATAGAAAAAATTATCAATGGATTAACTTTCTTTATATATGTTTGCATCCATTTGGATTGCACAATTTTAATAAGTGTTTTAAGTTTTAAGTTTTTGTTTCAAAAATTTCAAATATAGTTATAATAGAAAAATCACATTTCAAAGTGTGTAAATATATTATTTGAAATATATGAAAATTTTGTATAATCAAAGTTTGATTATAACATCATCTAAAAGGTTTAGGGTTATCTTTTTCAATTTTATTTTTAATTCTTTTATTTTAATCAATTTTTTGGTATTTAAAAAAATATTAGTTATATAAAAACTTAAAAATGATTTTTAATTACTTTGATATAATATATACCTATTAGGGTTATCTTTTTTAAGTTTATTCTTAATTCTTTTATTTTAATTAATTTTTTAAGATAGATTTTTCATACGTATTTAAAAGAATATTATTAATATAAAATAATATAAATAATTTTATAAAAGTAAATTTAATTTATAAATAATTTTAGATTATTTATCTTTCTTAAACTTGTCTTTCTCTACCCAATTCGATTTCTAAACTAGTTGATTTCTAGACTAGTTCCTTTCATGTGAACAATGAGCTGAGGTGTCCTAAAAAGCCATGGACCTGTTAGGAATCCATTTTGTTAGTTAATTTTGGCTTCAAATTGCATTTTCAAGATGTCTTGTCTTTTTGTTCAAAACAATATTCATCCTGTACCACGTGTTGTTGCCCATTTCTCAACAGTGGGAAGACGAATTTTCCGTCTCACTGCACTCCACAGGGACCAGCCAAAACTCTAGCCTCAATGCACTCCATAGGGACCAACGAAACACTTTTAGAACGAATTTAGATGCTTGTAACAATAAATTACAAATCAGAAAACAATAGCTGTGAGAGTCTCAGAGCTTTATAGCTATGGCAACAACTTTGTTAGCACGAATGCTTTATATGTATAAATCATGATAATATCATATATTATATAGTAAAGGAGACTCAAGAGGATAGGATCAGACTTCAGAAAGGCATATAGACTTCTCGGGTATTTGGTGAACTAGTTTTCCTGAATAATATGTCCAATATGGAACCCACAAATAAAACTAATAATCCACCCAATGCTCTTTTTGTATTTTGTATTGAAATTTCTTCATGGCAGTCATATAAATTTGAATTTTTATTTTTATTTTAAAATGAATTTAGCAAGCTTGAAGGTATCCACAGGCATCTTGGATTTCTTCCACTTCAAATCCCTTCGTTATGATTCACAATAATATAAATGGAAGAGTTATGTCACGTCATATAAATTTGCAATGTCGAAGGTGAAAAAGATTGAATAAATAGAACCAACTTTTATGCAGCAAGGGGTTTGCCCTGGTTTTTTTTTTTGGATGATCCCTAGTACTTCATAAGCCAAAGATTTTCATGGATCTATATAAGTTGCAACCTTCCAAAGACAAATAATCCTTTTGACCATCTCAACAAATACAAAGAATTTAGAATTGTTGAACGTGTCTCGGCATGTTCAATTTTTGCTCTGCTAATAGGCACAATTTCACCTACTCCTAAATTGATCCCTTACAATATTGGATTCCTATGCATTAATTGATGGTCCATTGACCAAGGTTTGTGCTTAATAAACCAAGATTTTGATGGATCTGTTAGATTCATAATGAAGAAAACAACATAAACATAATGGAAATAACTCAAGCAATCAAGAAACCATGATGAACATAGATAAATAAATACTAGCAGAAAAGGCATACTCTATATTCATCAATGCTTCAAATAATCATGTACATAGACGTACATACATAATACAAGAAGACCATAACTGTTATGTAACTGTATAACAGTTAGGTAAACCAACTAAACCAACTAACTTATGATTAGAGTTTTAACATCCCCCCTTAATCATAAGTTCGTTCTTGCCTGAAAAACTGCCACTACTTGACAATCACATGTGTCAAGCGAATATTCAAAGGGCTGATTGAAAATGCTCTCTGAACTCTGAAAAAATAGCAGAAGTTGATGTCTTCTACTAAATTGGTGGTTTAAGGGTGACCACAAACTCATTTGGTGGTTTCGAGATGACCACAAACCAAATGTCTAGCAGAAGCTGATTTCTTCTACTAAATGGCATGGTTTTAAGTTGACCATAAACTAACAAGAGCTCAAGGCTAAAAAATCTGAAAATGTAACAAGCAGAACTTCATGTCTTCTGCTCAATTGGTGGTTTTAAGCTGACAACAAACCATATCAACAACAATATGTTTAGGAACAAGACTGCATACCAAGAACTAGGTTGCATACTTGATCATCTGTTCACAGGCTCTAAATCAAACTTGGAACCCGACTCAACTAGATTTCCCCCCTGTCAAGGACAAGTGGTTCCAATTCCCTTGACCGTCATTTGCAAGTATGGCCAAGAAGATATCCAACACATCAAACTGTCTTCCGGTGGAGTTTGAAGACTCAATCTTCAACTCAGAAGACTACATCAACTGGGCCCCGATCATACCCTAAATCATCAAATCTTGTAAAACATTCATGTCCATCAACTGTAGAAATATCTCCAATCAAGTACGACTGTACTTGTGTATAAATCCGACGATAAGACTGCTCCAATAATTTGGCTTCCAAACGCCAACACCAATTCCCTAACCATTCAAAATGAATATGTTTCCGCTTGCACTTTTGACACCTTACTGAGGGGTGATTTTTCTTCCCACAAAATCTGTATGGGTGAAGATCAAAACAGTTTGACTTATCATGGCCAAACGAATGACAATGTTTGCACTGTATGGGTTCTTTATCCGACCGATTATCATGATCTGGAATATTTGTAGCAACATCATCGTCAACAATATCCTGTACATGTTCCTTACCAATATCATCAAGCTCTGTCTTCTTATCATCATTCAAAAAACCTCCACTCACAAAGAAAATAGGTTCACAATAATTAGGAATATGAAAAATGTTGTTAGCATCCTTTACATATCCTAGTACATATCGATTTCGTTTAAATCGTAATTCTTCCCATGGTCGAATAATACATTTATCTGCAACTTTTTCTGACATAGGGACTTCATCTAACTGATCTTCATGTTTATGACTTTCATCACTAGTCAATTGAGCGAATTCATTCTCATCCTTGATGTCATTGTGTTTGTTAAAATCATATTGTTGGTGTCGAATCAAACTTAACTCATCAGATAACATTTTGTTTTGAAGTTTGAACATATCAATCTTTGCGTGCGTTACTTGTAAACAAGTAATCATTGTACTGAGGGTTCATTTGTTTATTGCAATTGTAGATTCCATATTTGAGTTAAGTAATGTGCGCAATATTGTAAATAGTTCTTCAATTCTTGCCATTATGAAGAATATGGAAGATAAATGACCAATAACTTAGACTCACACAAAGATCCTAAGAGAGACCCTCTTATTCAATTTTGGGTAGGTCTACAACTTAAACAATAACACCAAATACAATTTTGCAAATTCAATTTGTTGGACCCCTTATAACACCTTTACAACCACCTTATAACCTCATTATAACTTCCAAAAAACTCCTTATAACACCTTCACAAAAAGTCTTCAAATAAATAACAAACCCTTATAACTGCAATTACAAACAATTTTGCATTTTCAAGCATTCTTATAACTCCTTATGTTGAATTTTCCCTTGTGTTGAATTTTCCTTTTTGCTTGCTTTCTTTATCATAAGGTTTGGTAAAATTTACCATGAAACATAATCACTAGGGTATTGAAAATATACCTCATAAAGATTAATCTTTAAAATTAATTCCCAAGCTCAAGATTAAATTTAAAATTTATTCCAAGCTCTCTCACTTTATTTAATCATTAATAAATTGGAATTTGATGTGACTTTATAACCAGTCTTTCCCAATTTTACTTTCTTGAAAGCTTGTCTTTTGTAATCAAATTTAAATATATAAAAAAAAACTCACTTTAATACCTCAAATTCATGACTGTGTCTTTCATTTCCAATCGTTCAATACTCCACGAGCCTTGACTTCAAACTGGGTGTCATGATCTTTTGTGCTTTCTTCACCACGAAGTTATCTCACACGTTTTGTCAAACAATAGAGATATGGAGCTATTAGCTATTATGTTAAGCAGTTCGTTGTCAAGTTCAGCAAATTTGGCGGCACCTCTTTTGACCACGGACAAAACCTTCCTCCGTGTGTGGAAAAACAAATACTTTTTTGGCGAGCTCTTCTTTCCTTGTGGCCAAAGAAATAGCTTCCTGCAAACAGATCTCAACCTTTGTAGAATAGAAATGACGACAAGGGTTTTACTTGATCGCCCCTCATTGTTTTACTCGGCCTCTCCTCCTTCGACACCAACAATGTTCTTTCTACACAAAACTTCAATTCATACAGTCATCAATATAAATTGCAAATGATTTACCTGAATTAGATTTCTCAAACCTTTGATGTTGCAAGCTCTTAATCTCTCCAAAGAGTGTTCTTGCTTATGGCTTCCTTTGACAGGATAATATCAATGCCTCACTCCAGGCTTGTTCACACTTCTCCATGGTTTGACCACATCTCACTCTGGGATTATTCACATCTTCACGCTTCTCCACGGTTCGACTTCTCACATCTTAGCTCTTTCACAACCTTCACATAAAACATTGATCATATTGTAAAGCCTCTATCTAATCGCTGGTTCCATTCTCCCACTCAATCACATGAATGTTCAAGGCCATCAGATGTAATTTGCAGCACTGGTCTTTTGCTCATTTGGTGCACAGTCTCATTAAGCTTCACCTCCATTGAAAAAACTACCATGGATATCAAGATTATCAGCCCTAAAGGAAATAAGTGTTCTGATAAACCAACAGGCCTCTAAGATCATCTACATGCTCTAATACCACTGTTAGATTCATAATGAAGAAAACAACAGAAACATAATGTAAATAACTCAAGCAATCAAGAAACCATGATGGACATAGATAAATAAATACTGGCAGAAAATGCATACTCTATATTCATCAATGCTTCAAATAATCATGTACATAGACGTACATATATAATACAAGAAGACCATAACTGTTATGTAACTGTATAACAGTTAGGTAAACCAACTAAACCAACTAACTTATGATTAGAGTTTTAACAGGACCTATACTAATTGCAACCTTCCAAAGGCAAAGGATCCTTGAAACTATCTCAACAAATTCAAATGGTGTGGCGCAATTTCACCTAGTTCCTTTTGATTCGATCCCCAAGAATGTTGGATTGCTAGTTGATAGCTCATTGCTCCTCGCTTTCCCACAAAGCACTACTGTGGACCTTACAAATAAAAAATGCATTATGGTATACAACATGGCTGAAATATTATTAAAAAAAAGGAGAAAAAACACCAATATTTGAAACAAAACAGAGGAAATTTTAAACCCACCTATTGTTGATATTATGGTAGCTGCCGGAGGTATTTACCTCCATGTGTAAACCTAATGAGAATATAATATTCCGGGAAGTAAGAAGAAACCCTAATGAGTTGGCTAATAACCCTAGAAGACAAGTCGGTTCAAGGGGATAACTTGTATTAGGTTATTAGCCTCCAAGAGAAGAAGTCGGCCAGAAGAAATATTATATACTGAGTAAATAGGTACCTAGAATAAGAAGTCGGCCCAGACAGTTAGCCAGAATTAGTATAAATACAGGAGGCCAGTCTTCATTCTGGCAGACTTTCTCAGAACTATAGAAGCAACACTTGTGCACACTGCAGTTGCCCAGCTTGTGCGCAAGTTTGGAGGAGAGCTGCCGTTGCAGCTGCTGCAACTAGTAGATTTCAGTTTTGGCTTGGACTATCTCTTGGTTATGGTTTGGAATATCTGATCAACTCTTGTTTGGTGCGCTATCCTTGGAGAAAGGTGCACTACCTTTTGTTTGGCTATCTAGCTTAGGGTTTGCTTCCAGAATGATTCTCTGTCAAGGTTAAGGTGCTCGAAGGGTGGCTTCGACCTATGGTTGGGTGACAATAGTGATATTGTTGATGGTAAAATGAGCACATCCATTCATATTCTAACAGGATATGGGCCCACACCTCCTTCATTCAGTCTAACCATTGGAAGGAAGCATAGCCATGAGGATATTAAGCTCGTTGAAGAACCACCACTAGGGTTTCTAGTAGTAGTCACCAAAGCACTACTGCTAGGGTTACTAGTAGGTGCAGTTGCAGAAACCCTAATCCTCTCGTTGAGTCACCTTAAGTGAATGGATTGACCTAATATAAAATCTCCAGATAAACCAGTGCGCCTCAGCCTAGTGCATCTCCTGGTACTCTCAGCAAGCCAAGACGTCAAGTTTGAGTTTTTAGTCAAATCTAGGGTTGACCAAGTCAAAGTAGCCATGACTTACTGTATGAAGTCAGAAAACAAGTTAGATGGAGCTACTAACTTTAGAGCGTGGAAGACAAGGATTGACCTCATTCTTGCCAAGAATAAAGTGTTGGATATCGTGAAAGGAAAGAATCAGGAACCAGAGTTTGAAGAAGGAAAAGAGAAAGAACCGCAGAACGTTGCAGTTATGGAAAAGTTCAAAGACAGTGACATCAATGCCATGAGTATCATAGTGGACTCTATAAAATACCACTTGATACCCTACATCTGCCATCTTGACTCATCGAAGAAGATGTACGATGCCCTAACAAACCTCTTCTCAGTCAGAAACATTGGACAAGTAATGAGTCTGAAGAATGAGCTCTGTGACATGAAGATGAATGATGATGACAACATAAAATCATACTTTGTGAGAATCTCTCAGTTAAGAGATCAACTACAAGCTATTGAAGAGATCATTTCAGAAAATGAATTGGTAAACATAGTACTCAATGGTCTTCCCAAGACGTGGGATGCATTTGCCACAAGCATGAACACAAGGAAGGAGTATCCTACATTTGAAGAACTTTGGACTTGCTGTGCTCAAGAAGAATCAAGGATCAGTGAAAAAGAGAAACCCCAAAATAAATACGATGATCAAGCCTTCACAACAAGATTCAAGAATTTTAGGAACAAGAGGAAGTTCGGCTCAAGGAAGAAGCCAAATCAAGAGAAAGATATGTTAGAAATACAATGCTTCAACTGCTGAAAATATAGTCATTACAAGAATCATTGTCCCAAGCTAAAGAAAAGGAAGGAGACACACGAAGCATCAGTTTCCGAAGAAAAGGAACCTTCAAAGAAGACTAAGCAGAATGAAACAAACTTCTTCCTCTAAAAGACAAGGTAACAACACTCTTCTTAGTTCTTGTACATATCTTGTTTGCATAGTCTCTATACATATCTTGTATATCTATCTCTTAGAAAGAATAACTATACCTATGGAAGAAAAACAAGATAAGGATTTCTATTATTATGACTAAAAGACAAGGTAATACACATGAAAGGATGAAATACATCAAACAAATCATGTGGAAGCTATTACAAGATAAGCCAAAATCATAATCAATCTTGAAGAAACCTAGAAGAAGCAAAGACAGAAAGAAGTAAGCAATCAAGAGGAAATTGGAGAAAGACTTACGACACTTTGTAGAAGGCAATGAGGATGTAGACGAAAGCATGGACTCTGTTAGATGGAGGGAGCCGATTATATATTTCCAAAAGAAGAGCATGCATTCATACATGAAGCAAGGATTATGAGGGAGATACTATTATGATCCATCAAATATGATGAAGTATATATCCATGGTAGCAGCCATGAAAAAAAGTACGTGTTCAGTTCGACCTTAAAAGAAGTCTTCTTCGAAGAGAAGCCTTAAAGTATCCCTGGTTGTCCATCCACATCCATGATCCTATGATGAAAGAAAGAAGTGGAATATTTAGGGCATGGAATCTATAAGAAACTCCATGGACCCAAGAGCTAAAGAAAAAAATGAGGAAGAATATGAAGATTCTAAGAAAGAAAGAGAAGCCAGAACAACCAGTCATTGTATTGAGAATCACAAGATTACCAGCCTGATATGAACTCACTGCAAGAAATCAAGCAGAGGAACTGAAAGTTGTGATAAAGAACAATGTATGAAAGACTTATGAATGAAAGCATTATGAGATCCACAACTAGACGTTCTCCCAGATGGAGGGAGGAGACTATGATGATTGTTTGTTCCAGTAAACCAGACATACCTCTACATGAACCATCATATCGTCCACAATTTTCCATGGGTTGAAGTTTACATCAGATGAATGAAAATACTGTTCTCCATAACAATTGAACAAAGAGCGTATGAAGAGCAACCTCAAAGGCCTTGAGGTATACCAGAATTAGATCCTTGTATGCATATGAAAGAAGACAACTTGGTAGAGAGCCTCCAATGCACAATGAAAGCGTGGTGAAGACTTTATATAACAAAGATATTGTATCAGAATGGTTATTCAGAAGCTCAAGATGATGGATCGCTAATCCATTACAAAATCTCATGATGTCCAAAGAAGTATCACTTGGATATGTTCCAGTTTTCCCCTTGCCACGATGTTGTGAGCTAGAAGGAACCAAAGAGGAATCCAACAATGATATACTTTATTGATCATAGCTATATGAAGCCTCCATAGAAAACCAGTGTTCCAGAAAAACCGAAGTACATTTGAGATCAAGCATTACACTCTCCGTGATGAAGTCTAGAAAGGAGAAAGTGGTTCTCCAATATATATCTCCGCAGATGAGTAGATAAACAAACATTTTGGTAAAGCCTTTGTCCAAGATAAAAGATTTTGTGTACTCAAGTTGGAGCTCGTGGAGACGACTTCCTTATTGAAAAAGGAAGAGATGACTCCCAGGTTGGGAGGGAGCACTGATGTGTTATTGATTTATGGACAATCATTTTTCAGTTCGAAAAATGGTCCAGGATGAGCAGTTCCTTTCCAGTTCGGAAAGTGGTTTGAGATTTCTGATGGACAGGCATTTTCCAGTTCGAAAAATGGTCCAGATCGAACGATCATTTTTGTAATGAAAATGGTTCGATGGATTGCTGATGTATGATAGACAACGATTTCCCATTGTGGTTAACATGGGAATGGTCTAGGGAAGTCTCTCTTCTTGAGGGTTACTCAAGAAGACTGGCCCGCCTCGCCGGACTACGATTTCCCATTGTGGTTAACATGGGGAATGGTTCGTTTTGGAGGTTGGTTAAGGACAATCATTTCCTTTGGAAACGGTCCAGACAGTCATTCCTTAGGGCAGATTCATTCTCTCCAGGTTGGACTTTGTTTAGTGCCGGAGGAATGGCCCAGGGTGGGGAATGGTCCAGGTTCATCAATCAGGGACAGGAATTCCTTAGGGCAGACTCATTCTCTCCAGGTTTCACTTTGTTTAGTGCCGGAGGAATGGCCCATGGTGGGGAATGGTCTAGGATAAAAAAATCAGGATAGTTATTCTTCCTTGCTTGAGAAGAATAGTCCAGATAGCTCATCATTGATGTTTTACCTTCTGAGGGAAGATGCTCTTCCAATATCTCATAGATGTGAGTGGAGGAATGGCCCAGATGATTAAGTTTATATCATAACAATGTTTTCTGTGCAAGTTGATATTAGATGATTGTTATGGAGACTATATGTCTCTAGACAATAGATGTATACTACTGTGGTGGATGTGTTCCACTGATTGTGACTATACGTCACAGATCAAGTATCTGTGTGCTACTTGGTGTGGTAGTGTACCACTGGATTGTAGTTGTGTACTACTATGGATAGACAAAGTTGTGTTCTATTGAATGATATTGTTCTGATTTCCTTGAAGACTATCAACAGTGTTGGAAATGATTATCAACTAGATGGATGATCAATGGACATAGATTTCCCAGACGAAAAATGGCTCAGGACATTTATTCTTCTAGGACATATGTTCAGATTAGAAGAATGGTTCTTGTGTCACTCTGTGGTGTGAGTGACTTATCCAAAATCATGTCTGATTACTTAGATGGAGTATGGTTTCGAGAGATGATGCAGCTGATGACACTGATAGTGATGATGGTGCTCATGATCTAGTCATGAGAAAGTCTATACGACTATGTTGATGCTACAAGGTAAATGGTATGTTTGTGCTCAAGACCATTACCATCAAATACCTCCCTAGCTAGGAGGGAGTGCTGATATTATGGTAGTTGCGGGAGGTATTTACCTCCACGTGTAAACCTGACGAGAATAGAATATTATGGGAAGCAAGAAGAAACCCTAATGAGTTGGCTAATAACCCTAGAAGACAAGTCGACTCAAGGGGATAGCTTGTATTAGGTTATTATCCTCCAAGAGAAGAAGTCGACCAGAAGAAATATTATATACTGAGTAAATAGGTACCCAGAATAAGAAGTCGGCCCAGGCAGTTAGCCATAATTAGTATAAATACAGGAGGCTAGTCTTCATTATGGCAGACATTCTCATAACTGCAGAAGCAACACTTGTGCGCACTGCAGTTGCCCAGTTTGTGCACAAGTTTGGAGGAGAGCTTCCGTTGCAACTCCTGCAGCTAGCAGATTTCGGTTTTGGCTTGGACTATCTCTTGGTTATGGTTTGGACTATTTGATCAGCTCTTGTTTGGTGCGCTATCCTTGGAGAAAGGTGCGCTACCCTTTGTTTGGTTATCTAGCCTAGGGTTTGCTTCCAGAATGATTCTCTATCAAGGTTAAGGTGCTCGGAGGGTGGCTTCGGCCTATGGTTGGGTGACAATAGTGATATTGTCGATGGTAAAACGAGCACATCCATTAATATTCTAACACCTATGACAACAAGAGGCCACATGTTTTTTTTAAGTAACTGGTAGATTTATATTACATACAAAGACAACAACCAACTGCAGAGATATTACATCCAAAATGATTCAAAGATGTCCAACGATAACTAATATATAGTCTATCTATGTACCAACAACCGAGTTTAATAATGTCCACAGGCAAGATAACCCTGTACTCCTAAGAAGTGTAATTCTACAAAACAAACTAGATAGTCTAATAATTTTACAAAACATGGAAATTTAACAAAAGGCATGCCTACTCGTCGTTTCTTCTAGCGTTGTCTTCCCTGTTTCTGGAGTTGGATGCTCTATTGCCATTACAACTTCAAGCCGATGCACTGTTGCTTCCTCATTCAACTTGCCACAATTGGAGTTCACCGACTAGACCTGGTTTGAAGCGCTTGAATGATCACCCTTGCTCATATTCGTCACCAAAGTCCCCAACATATTACATTATGCTTCTAGGACGACCATTTTACACTTATGTCACAAGTGCATGTGAACCAAACCACCAAGACCGACCAGAACCAAAACTACCAGGAACAAGCCTGTGATGAAAGCCTGAAAAGGAGGCTCACTGAAATTCCACATCCATAGTCCAAACATCAACATGATTGCCTCAACTCCAACGAACCAATACAACTTCCTCCACAGAGCCATCCAAATAATCCCTCCATGATTTAGAATTACTCTAATCCCAAACACATAAACCTGCAACATCATGATTGAAGATATGCGAGTCTCATCTCATAACTACTCAGTCAATACGATCTAAGGCTCACACACTGGACAATGTGGCACCTTTAATGCTTTGTTATGTGGTTTATGGTTCATTGATACTAAGGAATAGGTTGATTAAGTTGGTTCCCATTAATGCCAATGACCCATCCTTTTAAGAGGGTGGCTTTGTTAGCAAAATGGTCCGCAATTTGATTGTTTTTCCAAAGGACATGGAAGAAGTTGATTCTAGTGAAGTTCAAGATCTCTTTTTTAGGCCGATCAAGTATTGAATCAATAATATGATTATAAGAACCAATCTTGGAGACCATTTTATCAATGACGAGCCTTGAATCCCCCACAACAATAAAAAATCAAATGTTAGCTTCAATTACTAATTTAAGCCCTTGCATTAATGCATAAGCTTCCACTACATTGTTTGATGCTATACTGAGACACCAAGCATATGTCAATACTGTTGTTCCTCCAGGGCTTGTAATAGCCCCCCACCTCCTCTGCACCTGCCACATGTTAAGCATTGAAAGAGGATTTATTCCAATTTAACTAAAAAAAAATCGGTCCCAAAGTATAACTATCCCTAGATAGAATATTTACACCGTACAAATTAACATCTAGTGAATAATATTGCAGGCAACTAATATATATTCAAATGGAGTCTATTACTTGAGTTCGATATAAAGATTGATCTTGGTCCTAAGATCTACTCAGACAAGTAGCTGGAAAAGGGTCCCTAAACAGTAGGGGTTGAGTGTTTAACATAAGATTTATTTTGTTCTTGTCTGCTAGATTTGTTCCTCAATGATGACAACGTGGGATAGATTAAACTTCTAATAAATCTAGTAAACAACTACTAGAAAAATAATTTATAATTAGAGGTGCTTGAATCTGGGGCCACGTTGGGCATCAGATACATTAAGGTCACCCCTAATCAAATCTTAGTTCCCGTAACATCATGCTAAGATTGGCAAACCCTACAGGTTTTAATTTTAGTGCCCTCTTAAAACACCTATTTCAAAATATTTATTTCTACTTACCTCAATTCTTTCTGCCTCGATTATTTTACCTTTTATGGTTAGTATAATATATCAAGCCATGCAAAAAGGTCCTTGAACTAACCGATCTCAAATAGTAATCAAGTAGAAAATATAACTTTTATTTTAAGAGTGCATTCAAAAACATTAAATGCAAAACAAGCCCAAGTAATCTGTAAGACTAGAAGTTAAAGCTCACGATGATTATCTTAAACCAGATCTTCGGCTCAATACTGAACTTTTAATGGAAAGGGCTTCATATTTTTCAAAATTGTTTTCATGGCACCATCTAAAAATAAACTAACATAGATCTATTTAAACCTTGAATTTCAAGAATGATACAAAATTAATTCAGGATTGTACCTTGGGGTTTTTTAATCCCTCTCAGTAATTAATGGAAACGAGGTTAAGATGAATCTATGCTAGTAAAGAAGAATGATGCTTAGAAGCTCCCATACTACAATGAGAATGAAACCACAAATGAGAAACCAAAAATGAGAACACAAGAACATGAATCCTTGAGATAAGGCATGGAATTATGTTTGACCCTCAGCTCAACAAGCTCAAAATTAGCTTTTACAAATAAAAACAATCACAACATCACCAAGACGCCTAAAAAGTAAACACCAAAATAATTATTAAAAATCCATGATGTAACACGCATGAGTTATGTTTGAGCTATGAGTTGAACCAACTCAAAGTCCAAAAATAATAAGAAAAATGCAGACATGAGTTATGTTTGAGCCCTAAACTTAACCAGTTCAAAATCCAAAAATAATAAGAAAAATGCGTGCAAAAAAGAAGCCCTGACGTTAGCCAGCGCAAAATCCAAAAGAAATATATAAAAATAAATGATATGACAACTCCTCTAACTTTTTTAATTAATTGTAAATAGAAAACATAATAAGATAATCAGGCAAACCAAATGATATTGAGCCTAAATTACATGTTCAGAGTCATGGAATATAAGCATCATAGCCTGCAAAAGTACATGATTTGATCCGGCAAAATAAATGTCCTCATTGCATGACAATGGTCAAGATAACCCAGAGAACACAATACAACCAATTTAATTTTTAAACATTACAACAGTGAAATTAACAGGAGAACCCAGGTAGCACAATGCAACCAATTTATTTTTTAAACATTACAGCTCTGAAATTAATTGATACTCGAATAACTATAAATAAAAAATGTTCATGTTAAAACATAATGATGAAGTAGAAATTGCATAAGAAATCACTTCGGTTCACAACTACCCACTTTCTATAACACAACCATATACACATATATATAGCCCACAGATTCTCAAAACATGTTATGCTTAAATAAATCAAAACAAAAATAGCCCAAGAAATCACATTAAAAGAATACCAACACAGTAAATTGCAAAAAAAGTGAAGAAAAACAAAATATACAGGGAGATGAAAGGTTTTTTATTTTTTAAAAACCTAAATTGCATTCTTAAAATATATTATGCAAATGATTCAGTTGAAAATAATAATAGAAAAATATGAACATTGATGGAGCCACTCTGGCTTTTGTCCGTGGCGGCTAGGGTTTAACCTTGGTAGCTCATGACCCTTGTGCGTTTGTTTTGGTGTCCTCGCTCCAGCCTCCTTTGATGGCCATGGAGGTGGACTCAACCGCTGCTGCTGGTGCCTCGGTTCGTGGGGTCGTTCCTTCCATATCCGTACCCAAGCCAGGTTCCATTTTGCAGTCTGGTGCTTCTGGAAGCCAAAATGCACATATACAGAAGGCAAAATGTGCATATACTGAAGAGAGCTTCCGTATATGTGCATTTATGGAAGCCAGAAATGCGCATATACGGAAGCCAAAATGTGCATATACAGAAGGAAAAATTTTGATATACGAAAAAGAGCTTCCGTATATGCGCATTTACAGAAGAAAAAAATGCACATTTATGGAAAACAAAAAAGCGCATTTATGGAAGCTCTTTTTCGTATATGCACATTTTGCCTTCCGTATATGCGTATTTTGTCTTCCGTAAATGCGCATTTTTTCCTTCCGTAAATGCACATATACGGAAGAGAGCTTCTATATATGCACATTTTGGCTTCCGTATATGCGCATTTACAGAAGCCAAAATGCGCATACACGAAAGCTCTCTTCCATATATGCACATTTTTCCTTCCGTATATGCGCATTTTGGCTTTCGTATATGCGTATTTTTTCCTTCTGTAAATGCGCATATACAAAATCCAAAATGCACATATACGGAAGCTCAAAATGTCCATATATGAAATCTCTCTTCCGTATATGCACATTTTGTCTTCCGTATATGCGCATTTACGAAAGTCAAAATGCACATATATGGAAGCTCTCTTTCGTATATAGAGATTCCGTATATAGATATTCCGTAAATGCGCATATACGGAAGACAAAATCCGCATATACATGAGAGAGCTTCCCTATATGTGCATTTTGGCTTCTGTATATGCACATTTACGAAAGCCAAAATGCGCATATACAGAAGCCAAAATGTGCATATACGGAAGCTCTTTTCCGTATATGCACATTTTGGCTTCCGTAAATGCACATATACGAAAGAGATCTTTCATATATGTGCATTTTGGCTTCTGTATATGCGCATTTACGAAAGCCAATATGCACATTTTGGCTTCTGTAAATGCGCATATACGGAAGAGAGCTTCTGTATATGTGCATTTTGGCTTCTGTATATGCGCATTTATGGAAGCTAAAATGTGCATATATGGAAGAGAGCTTTTGTATATGCGCATTTTGTTTTCTGTAGATGTACATTGACGGAAGGAAAAAATGTGCATATACGGAAGCCAAAATGTGCATATATGGAAGGAAAAATGTGCATATACGAAATCTCTGAAGAGAGATTCCGTATATGCACATTTAAGGAAGGAAAAAATGTGTATTTATGGAAAACAAAAATGCGCATTTATGGAAGCTCTCTTCCGTATATGCACATTTTGTTGAATGTAAATGCAGATTTTTTCCTTTCATAAATGCGCATATACGGAAGATCTCTTTCGTATATGCACATTTTGCCTTCCGTATATGCACATTTTGCCTTCCGTATATGTGCGCATACGAAAGCCAAAATGCGCATATACGAAAGATCTCTTCCATATATGTTTGACTTCCATATATGCCCATTTACGGAAGACAGAAATGTACATTTACGAAAGAGAGATTCCAAATATGCACATTTTGGCTTCCGTATATGAACATTTACGGAAGCCAAAATGCGTATATACGGAAGCTTCTTCCGTATATGCGCATATACGAAAGAGAGCTTCTGTATATGTGCATTTTGACTTCCGTAAATGGGCATATACGGAAGAGAGCTTCCGTATATGTGCATTTTGGCTTCTGTATATGCACATTTATAGAAGCCAAAATGTGCATATACGGAAGAGAGCTTCCGTATATGCACATGTTGGCTTTTGTATATGCGCATTTTGGCTTCCGTCAATGTGCATATACGGGACACTCACCGAGCGTACATGCTGTTTGGGTAGATTTGACGATGGAACAGATGAAGAGCACAAAGGGAAAATGAGGAATTGGGTAAGAACTTGTATTATGGGTGTGGGAAGGATAACCTTGGGGCACGATGGTGATGTATGAGCCCAAGGGGGCACACAACCTTCTTAACTTGTGATAGACGACGAATAATTGGGTTGTGTTTGGGCAAGGGCGAGGAAACTTGGGAGCACGCCCAAGTAGTGGACCCATCTACACTTGGAAGCATGGGTGCATCGGAGAAGTTGGATGACCCCATCAACACACCCATGGAGAGTCACAACGATCAACACAAGGAAGAGAACAAGGAAAGGGTTGCCTGCCCAAGTATGGGGTGCTTCGGTCCAAGAGACATGACGGTTGATGGGTGTGTAGGCTCATTCGAGCACATTATGTCCATTTATCCATGTGCTTATAGGGTTTTCATTATGGAGTATGACTTTATTGAGAGTAGGGTTAGGGTTTTTCAATATGCAGGTTGAGTTTGTTAAACACACGGTTAAGGTTTTTCAACAAGGCTTGTGCTTGCTACAAGCATAACATATATCACCAAGATATTGGATATACAATGGTTATACTCACTTCTTGTAAAATTTGTCTCACCATGAAGTAATCAAACATCTTGTACCATTTTCTACTCGAGCTTCAGGCGATATAATGACTTCATGAGTTTGCAAATAAATCTCCATATGCGATCTTGAACAACTCCTGATTGTTCCATGTACACATCTCTGCTAATGATGATCTGTGGGTAGTAGGATCCCACAATTTGCATGCCTTAACTCCATCACCATAACCAACAAAGATGTGCTTCCTTGATTGAATCTAACCAAGTTGACCAAGTGAGCCTTCAACTCTCACCACAAGGCTAATTTCAATGCTTGATTGCATGGAATAATGGGCTCTAAAACCACGAGATACCAAAAAAATGTGCTCGAAAAACCTCAAATCTTGACCTAACTTTCCCCCATGACCAAAATCTGCCAACCTTCCCCCAAAGACAGGGTATCTAGGAATACTACATGCTCTCCCTATCACGCAGGTCGTCTAGAATTTACCCGTGACATTTCAAAATCGAGGTATGCATTCCTAACTAGGTGTTATAGTCGTATACCCATTTACATATAATTACTCCACCTCGAACTTTTCATTCAAGACTTTCACCATTGCTTCAAATCTGAGTAAGCCCATTAATACTTTGTTTCCATTCTTGACTTTCCACTATCACCTCTAGATCTATCTCTGACTCATAAGGAAACTCATCACAATGGTCCACGATCATCTCATTGATTCATTCCGTCAAACACTTCGTGTGCATCCTCCAAACTGCAGAACTTGGCATACATAAGCAATATACCCAAGAGGAAACCTTTCTCTAACCGTTTCCATGGCTTCCAACTCTATCGCTCCCCCAACCTTTCTCCTCAACATCCAACAACCTTTCGAACTCATGGGGTTTTTCGTCCTCATGCACAGAATGTCAAACCCTTAGTTCCCTTGCAACAAAATCTCCTTATATGCACACAAATGAAAATATTCCCTCAACTCTGATAGACCTTCACCTAACCTCAGCTCTGATACCACTTGTTGGAATTTATGCTTGCAAACAAAACTCATGAATATACACAAAAATGAAGATAAACAATCACACACTAGAGAAGAATAGAAACACATCTCAGAGAAGCTAAGGATGAAATGGGGGGAAATGGTAATCTTTATTTCTTTGTGGAAAAATGAATACAATTCTCAAGAAGTTCCTCACGGGATTCTACATTTAAATATGAAATATCTCAACCGTTTTCAGGCATATGGAAAGCCAAACATTTAAGAAATCTCAACCCAAACAAATATAATTGCAAGGTGTGTTGTCACCAGCCAACCATGAGGGTGTTCAAAATGGTGCCATGTCAAAGATGAATTTCCAAGGTGTCCAAAAATAGTTCATTTAAACTAGGACCGTGGTCAATTAAACTCACTAATGCTTCATCAATTTACTTAAGATGAGGTTAACGTTCCTTAAAAGATAATTTAAAATTAGAAAATAATGATTTTTTTTTCAAAATGTAAAAAAACATTTTGTGATAATTTTTTTTAATTGTAAATATTATTTTAATATCAATACTTTGGCAATAACATGATAACCACATGCACATAAAAATATTTTTATAAACAAATTATCATAATTAATTGTTCAATAAATAATTATAAATTTATCTAAAATTCAAATTCACCTCCACAACTTGTATCAAATATCTACTATTATTTTCTTTTTTCTTTCCTTCTTCCAAAAATTCCAAAAATCAATAACCAAATTAAAAACATAACAAAGCTACACAATTAAGAATAAATAATATTTTATCATTTTATTTAAAATTTAAATTAAATTTTATCTACAATTTATCCCTCAAACTAGTAAACTTAAAATTAAAATTAAAACATAACCTTGAAATGTTATAAACAATGATTATCATCTTCATGTTTATTATAACCTCATTTTCTTCTTAAATTTGATCATGTTATAAAAGTTGTATAACGACCTTATCTGCAATCAACCTCTTCCCAACTCATAATTTCAAACACAAATACTTTTAAATTAATAATTTCAAACAATAAATAACAACAAAATATCTCGGTGGAGTTGCTTGGAGGTTTGATAGCTCATGAACCATGTTAAAATCTAAATTGCAAAAGACTAAGCATATTAAAATCTAAGCAAAGTAGCATGTTGTAGGTTTTAAGGGATGGTGTGAGTGAATAGAAACATAGTGAACCCTCTAGTGCGTTAGAATAGATATTAAAAAATCCAACATGCCAATAGTTATGGTCTTGCCACCTAAACACAGATTTATATAAATGAACACAGATTTACATAAATGAACAAAATAAATAAATATGTCCATGCCATTTTAAGATTGTCAATAATATGTTAAGCCGACTTAAAGCTCTGCTCTGGTTGGGTCCATTATGATGTAAATAACGCTTGCAAAGTGAAAAACAGTGGAAAGGAGAATTGAACCGTTGACATTGTGGACATAGGCGTCAATGAAAAATACGAGTGTCTGAAAAAATGCACCATGCACTGGAAACATTTTTAATTTTAACATAAATTAATAAAAATTATAAAATTATTTTTAAAATAAAATTTTGATAAAAAATTAAATATATGAAATAGCTTTGCATCTTAAAATTTGAAATATTTAATTTTTTTATATAAATTAAGTCATTCAAAATCTTAAAACTACTTAAAACTACTTTAAAATTATACCTATATTTTTAATAGATTTTTTGTTTTGAAAGATTTTATAAAACTTTCTATAAACTTAAAAACATCCTTAGAAAAATGCTACAATGAGAATTAGATACCACCTATCAATAAAAATAAAAATAAAAATAAAAAGTATTAAAAAATACAGAATTAAATGTCATCTATTAAGAAAATATTTACACTTTAAAAATAGTTATTAAAAAAATATTATATCTAAACCTTTAAAATAATAATTATTTAAAAAAATAATTATATATATGTTTACAAATGTTGTTAATTACAGTAAATAACATATTGACCTTTTGTTAAACATATTATTATAATAGTTTTGAACTTTAGAAAATATATATATATATTTACAAAAGTTTAAATACCATTATTAACTAATTAATTTAAAATATAAAAACTTTATTAAATTAATATCATCTTTTCAACCCATTCAAAAAGTCTTTTAATTGAATTGAATGTTTAATATTTTAATTGAATGTTTAATATAAAGAATAAAATTTATTTATCAAAACTATTATAAAATTATTTAATTTTCAAAACAAAATGTAATGACATAATATATGTTACCATTTTCTTAAATATCTAAAGAATAAAATTATTTAATTTTTCAAACAAAATGTAATATAATGTTATAGATATTCACATCATATATATTACCATTTTTTTAAACGTCTAAAGAGTATTTTTTATGTGAACAACCTCATTTATAATTTATATATATAACTAAATTTTATGTGTAAATATTTTGATATTTTAAAATGAATTTAAATTAGTTATAATCTCACTTAATTTAATAA
>ML805665.1:6901-19121 GCA_009831015.1 Picea engelmannii
AAGGAGGTGAAATCGCAACTATCCTCCAAATTTGACATGAAGGATCTCGGTGTTGCTAACTTCATTCTAGGAATGGAGATTAAAAGAGATCGTGCAAACAGGAAACTCTGGTTGAATCAAAGAAAATATGTTGAGATGATATTCCAGAGGTTTAATATGCATGGAAGTAAATCGGTCAAAGTTCCTATTCCTATAGGTGTAAAGTTATCTACAAATCATTGTCCCAAGACACAGGAAAAAGAAGAGAACATGTCCCATGTTCCATATGCCAATGCAGTTGGCAGTTTGATGTATGCAATGGTTTGTACTAGACCGGACATTGCACATGTAGTGGGAGTTTTGAGTAGGTATATGTCAAAACCAGGGAATGAGCATTGGATAGCAGTAAAGATGGTCTTCAGGTATCTTCGTGGCACCACCAGTTATGGATTGTGCTACTAAGGAAGATCGAGATTAGACAGAGTGGTGGACATACATGGCTTTGTTGATGCAGACTAGGCTGGAGATCTGGATCGCAGAAGATCTACAAGTGGGTATGTGTTTAACCTATTTGGAGGAGAATTCAGTTGGATGAGAAAAAGACAGGCTATAGTGGCACTCTCAACTACAGAAGCTGAATACATGGAAGCCACTCATGCAAGCAAGGAAGCAGTATGGTTACAAAGATTGTGTTCAGGTATTGGGTTGGTAGAACAAGCAGTGAGATTAGACTGTGACAATCGAGTTCAATATTCCTGGAAAATAACTTGACTTATCATTCGAAGACAAATCATATTGATGTTCAGTATCACTTTGTGAGAGACATGGTTGAGGAAAAGAAGGTGCTGCTGGAAAAGATTGACACTTTGAAGAATGTTGCAGATTCATTGACAAAGTTTGTGAGCACATAAAAGTTCTCCTGATGTAGAGAAACAATGGGCATTGATTTCCTGGATTGTTGACTATATAATCCCCTGGACCCTTGGATGCAAAGAAAACAACAAGTGGGAGAATGTTGGGTATGTGTTATATTCTTTGCATGGGTGTGTGTGTGGGCGCGTCAGATATGACAATTGCGTCTGACGATCCTGGGCACTTTCCTAGGGGTTCCCAAGGGGGGGCAGGTATGCCCCCCCTGGTTACACGCAACGTTTGGGGTAGCGCCCAGAATTGTTTTTGGGTGGTTTTTGCTATTTTTAGCGGATTTTGCTATTTTTAGTGGATTTGTAAATTAATCCTAGATTAAGGGATTAGGGTTTTGGTATATATGGAATACCTAAAAACATTGTATATATTGTATGGTGAATGGTGAAATTCGATATAATGAATCTAAGAAAGGTTTTCCCGGTTGAGGGTTTTCGGTATAAAATCTCTGTGTACTCTGTGTATGAGCCATTGATTAATTTTGTATTGCTTAAGAATCTATATGCATTGCTTTACTTCACAGGTTTAAAACTTACAATCTTATAAGTGTTAATAGAATACTCTGTGAAGTGTTATTATCACATATCTGTGTCCCATCTTGGTTACAGACACCTGCATCTTGTAACCCCCCCTGCTTTTACCTCGGGTGAGACCTCACCTGCTTTGTAGGTGTTGCCGAAAGGAACGATAGTCAGGGTTTTGTTGGTGCGTTGTTAAGAGTTGAATCTTGGGTCTGCCCCTGTGCCAACAAACCAATACATCAACAACACATGCCTACCTTCATTTGAAAAATGGTGATATCAATTGCAAGTGGATGCGTAGGAAGTGGGTAGATGGGTAGGTAGTGGAGCTTCCATTGACTGGTTATGGAAGCCGAAAGTTAGTCAAGAAGGAAGAGGGGGAAATAATTCATCAATATCTTGATATAGATATGTATTTTTATCCCCTATGAGCCCCAGGGGAAGTAGTGTAGAGAGATTAAAATATATCATAGTTTAAAGTGGTGGCAAAGGTTACATGACCAGTGGGTGTTTTACACCTAAAGTGTATACACCAAAAGAGTTTTATTTTGTTGATATTGTGGTTGGGTAGGTTTAATAATTGTTGGTGTCATGAACTGGGTGAGTTTTCCTCCACAATATGGGTAACCATATTTCCTGGACTATTGGTTAACATCATGTGGTTGGAACGAGCCATGGTTTGAGGGATGGAGGAAAATATTCAACTAGTAGACTATTTTGAAATTTTTTTACCCAAAGATGAAATTTACGCTAATTACACTTGTATCCCTATGTTTCTGGAAAGGATAACTAGGGCATTGGGGGGTAAAGGGGGACAATATAGTGTAGAATCCAAACTTAAGGTAAGTGGTTCAATTGATAATTTTGCGGGAGGTATTATGATTCAGTGTTTGAAGCCTTTTTGTAGGCCTGCTATCAGGATTTGGATCATCCTTTGGAGGATGATCAATGTATTTATTTGTAAGGAGAGGATGGTTCTACTATGAAAAGAGTAAAAACATCTAGCTTCAAGGTCTTGGTCAAAGGAGTAATCGTCGAACCTACAAAGGACTTTCTATACTCAAAGTTTTTGTTTTCGAAGCTAGATGATGCAAGGAGTAGGGTTTTAAAGGTGGGAGGTGGTGGTTTTATATGTGGGTAGTTGAAATTATAGAATTTTCAAGGGAATATAAGGGTGAAGGAGGTGATGGGAAAGAAGCGGTGAAATGTGGTGAAGAGTTGATGGAGTAGGGTTTCCTTGGTGGTTAGCAAAGACGTGGTTGTAAACCAAATACTTGATTTGGAAGGAAATACTTTGGTAGGGAAATTCATGGGTTGGAAAGTGACTTCAGAATATCTTAGAATTTAGATCCAACAAACATGGGTTACCATTCTTGTTTATAGTCCATCCTTTCATGCTCTCTCTCATGGATGGTTGGGGTTCTTATTTAATTCCAAGGAAGAATCTTTGCTCATTCTTGAAGGATCATGGTTCATGGATAGTTCTTTCTTATCCATGAAGCCATGACATCCTTTATTTGATGCCAAAGACGATTGTAATACCCCAAGGCTGAGCCCCTGCTGAATTGTAATGATGTTTATAGGCTAGTGATCCAAGTGTTTATAAGGTGGGAGGATTATGTGTTTATTAGGTCGGAGAGCCTAGATGCTGAGGGCCAAGGAACCTGATTTTGTATATGTAAATACTTACATCATTAATATAATTAAATTTCTATGTGTATACCAACCATGAAGAAAGAGTTATGGGGGACTAAGCTCCACTGGGTAAGGGAAATGGATGGGGCTGAGAGGCTGGGAAAAAGGGCTAATCTAGAGGGCTTATTGCCAAGGCAATATTATAATATATTTTCCTAAAAGACTAAGGTTTGGGGAAATAACCCTTGTTATCCTAAGTTCCTTTGGGGAGAGGAATGAACTCTAAGTGGAGAGGAATGAACTCCCAAGAGATCCATGTGTCAATCAAGGCGCGTGTAATTTTATGGGGGAAAATATGTCGTTGTGGGGGTTCGCTCACCATTTCTTTCTAGGCTCACCACTCACAGATGCACTTAGATTGAGCATTCAAGAAGCCAGCCAGTTCCTTTATCGTGGACCTCTGCAACCTATGAAACCTGAAAACCCATGAAGGTAACCCATTTTTCATGTGAGGCACAACACGATTGTGCAATGCATAAGCCATATCACGCCCTAGCCATTTTGCTATTGCTACCCACATGTTTCTCTGGAATAGTGTGGCTTGCTGTCATTACTAGAACCCATACTCGATTTTTATACTTTGGTTACCCATTTGACTTAGAAGATGGATAGAATAAGCAGGTTGTCAGGCCTATAAGAAACTCTCTCCATGTGAGAGAGATTGTTGGGGAAGTGATTTCTCCTGGAGGGAGTCTAGCAGCAGTTACAAAGCTCTGAGAATTCATGATCCAGCCTATTAATGAAGCCCTGGAATGGAAGTGGAGTAGTTGATGGACTGTGGAACAATGAAGGTTCATATTCCTAAGGTGGGGCATGCATGTGGGGTGAGAGTCTATGAGCGGTGGGTTTAAGTAGGCTCCTGGGAGGGAATCCTTCCTGTTTCATTGTGTAGCTTTCTGTAGTCTCAACCTAGCCTAGGATTCCCTTTACCTTGGGTGGATTTTAGTCCCATCTCGGGGGTGACCACTGATGATAGCTTGGAGTAGTGTGGTCTAAGGCTAGGAGGTTTGTGGAAGGTCTACACATAGTTGGTGGTCTTCTCATAAAAAGGTAAGTACCATTTCTATGTTAATTTGTATGTTGTGTATCATGTACATGTCTTTATATTTATAAGAATTGCATGTGTTTCTACATGTATGTTTTATTATTATTTCCGCATTTAATTTGTGTATTAGTAGAATGCATATTAATTGTTTAAGTTTATATGTATGATGTTCCGCAAAGAGCTCTGTCTTCCATTGCCCAGTAGGTCTATCCCTGGGTATGGACTGCTTGGATTATCAAAACAGAGTGAGAAGTTTTGTTTTGTATTTATTTCAAGTGACATTTCCCAATAGAAGGCTAGGGATGTTATAAATTTGTATCAGAGCTTGAACAAAGCAGTTTCTTTTGAAGTAGAGTGTCCCCGACTTGGCAACCTGAGGACGTTAAAAATTGGTATCAAATCCAAAATTTTGACACTGAGCCTGAATTGGGCCGTATAATTGGTGTTGGAGGCAGGCCAAAGAGGAAAATCAAGGCGATTTTAGAAAAGAAAGCATGCACGAGGAAAGCAACAGCTAGAAAGAAGAACAACATGCGTGCATGTAGGGAAGACCTAATGACGTTAGGGTTAGGGTTTTGGTAATGTATTGTAATGACTGAAGAGCTAGAAACATATAAATGTAGATATCATAATATGATGGGGGTTGGATTTTGTGTTATTGTTGTTATTTTTCGATTTCGGTTCAGAGTATTATCGAGTTTATCTAGTTATCTATGAGCTATTATGATATGTGATATTTTGCTGTATGATCTATCTGGTATAAGTTGTTGATCTAGAGAAGACGGAGGAGGGAAGATCTTGAGAATTAAATCGCAGGCTGAGGATCCTGGTGCGATCTAGTCCACCTCATATAGATCTTACCCAATGGAGAAGACTTGTAAGCATGCGACATTGTAGATGCAGAAATACTATAATAAAAGAGCCAAGAGCTAGATCTTTGTGGACGTAGCCCAGGAGGTGGTGAACCATGGTAACATCTATGTTATATGATGAATGCATGTGTATCTTTATTGTCTTCAGTAGTTATTGTTATGCTTAATGAATGGGTTGTTATATTTCTTGTTTATTCCCAAATGATAGTAGATTGGATTTACAGTTATAATAATGGTTCAATATCCAAATCTTATATCTCACAGTCAATCCTAGGCTGTAAACACATGAGTCTTATAGCCACCCATTAAATCTATCTCGGGTGAGATTGCATAACACATTATGTGTGTTGTGTTGCCTTCTCTTTTACCAGGAGGGCCGATAGTTTTAGAGGTTTTGTTGGAAACCCGAACAGACATGAACCCTGTGTCACTACAAACTCGGACAAAGTAGGAAGAAGTAAACCAACAAATGGTTCCGTTGTCGTTGGTAGGAACAAAAGAGGATTGAGTAGATGAGATAGGTTGAGCAAGAAAAGAGTAAAGAAAAGAAGAAAGCAATGAACCATTAGAAGGGGATGTTGAGACCATGGAATCCCACAAAAGAAGAGATCGAAAGCTGGTAAAGAACAAAAGAGCTAGAGTTTGCACAGAAAGACAATATAACCCCTCGAGTAACACCCCACAAATATCTTGAGAAATACATGTTTACTGATTTGCATGAAGTCATTTTCTACGATTTTCCACATCTATTATAGGAGTGGATACTAAGGTTGAAGGATAACCATGCAATGAACTAGATTCGACAGCTAGAGTGGATCTCAGTACAGATTGAGTAGTTACAGCAGGTGAACAACAAATTCACCCGCACAGTAGATTTTTGGCTTGACAGTATTGTGGCAGGGTTTATAATAGAGTTTGCAGTCAACACAATGAAGTCATACAACGCAACAGAGCAAGGGTTTTTACGAGGACCTTGAGGAAGGTACATTCGATTGCTCTATACTTCTATTAAGATACTTCTATATAACAAAGCTGTAATGAAAATGGAGTTAGATAGCTAAACTTCCCTACATGCATGGGGGAATGGGGGATGCACTAACAGAAAGAGGAAAGATGGAAGGAGAAAAGGATAAAGACAATAAGGAGGAATCCTTGGACCCAATCATGATGGATGACGACCATATCAAGCGGATCATGGTGACAGCTGGAAATACGCGTAGCAAAGTACCCTACCAATACAAGGTGAATGACAAAAAGAGAGTCATAGCCATGAGGGAAGGCTTGGCGAGTGATGAGGAAGAGGTAGATGATCTTCGGGATGTGGATCAGATTGAGGAAATCCTGCACGCAACATATGAGAGGAAGATGAGAGGTCCAAGAGCGGGAAGAGAAGGCAACAATCCTATCCATATTAATGTCAGTGTGGAACCCATAAACCCATGTGTGACTAATACACCAAAGAGAACACCACCATTTAGACAACCGAAGTTCAGAAGAAGTCAGATAGTAGAAAGTACATCTACAAAGGAACAACAACTAGAGGAGCCAGTTCAGGCAACACTGGTCATGTATCTACACCACGCGGAGGTAGTAGTTCAACATTCAGAAGGGCAGGACAGGATACCACCATCAAGTTACCATAATTTCGAGGAGAAGCATCAGAAGACCCTGAGAAACACTTGTTCATTTGTGAAAAGATTTGGGAAGAAAAATAGATCATTGATGAAGATATTAAACTTGCGCAGTTAGCAATTACGCTAAGATACCGCACATTAGACTGGTACATGAGTCTAGACACAAACAGTGCCCCTGGGAAGACAAGGACACTGGCAGACATTAAGAAGTTATTGATAAATGAGTTCCATAATCTGAGCTCAGAGGATCAATACATGAATGAGATGATAGAAATCTGACCAAAACCAGGAGAGTCTGTATGGGATATTGATCAGAGATTCAAGCGACTGAAGGGAAAGTTAAAATATCTCATGACCTATATGCAACATCGACACTTGTTTGTCAACTCATTTCTACCACACTTAAAATACCCATTGCGACAACATAATTTTCAGACGCAGGTAGAGGATCTGCAGGCACCCCTGCAACTGGAAGAAAACCAGTATCAACAGATGGACCCAACTATTGAAGAACTGAAGGAGGATCTGAAGAACTTAACGTTTCAGCTAGACCAGAATAAGAAAAAATACAAATGAGAAGTTGTTTGGTGTACCACATGCAGGATGGAAGGACACCACAAGAATGAATGTCCAACATTCACGCAGTATATGGTAGCATTAATGCCTAATCCATTACCAACATGAGAATTATGGTGTGAATTCTACAAGAAACTGGGTTACGATCCTTATCACTGCATGATGATGCAAAAGTACTAGACAATACCAAAGAGTTCATATTTCACCTTTTGCAAGTCAGTGGGCCACAATGACAAAGATTGTAGAAGTATGGAGCTGATGCAAGAAAGGACATCATATGCATATAGGGTGCAGGAAGAAAAGATGATTGGGCAAGCCGCACCACAGTTTAATCAAGTTCTAGCTCCATACAACACTGGGCAACAACAGTATAATATTGTGCAACAACCATATAATAACACGTAGCTGCAGTACAACACAACCCAGCCTCAGTACAATACCGCGTAGTACAATCAGACACCTCAATATAATGCATCGAGAGGAGATCGAGTAGGCTACAGAGGGGGAGGATGAGGTAGAGGACTAGTGGTATTTCACAATTGTCAACAACTAGGACAATATGCAAGAGAATGTCCACTTCCACCAACAACTTGTATGTACTATTGTGCATTAGATCATGACACAGAAGAATGTCCGACACTACTAGTAAAGATCCAGGAAAAGAGGAACCAAAACAATCAGAATGTTCAATGGATTTCAGCCGAAGAAAGGGATGAAGGACGGACCATCAACATAGTTACTCGCGGAGGAGCTAAAACAAGAAATGACACAGTCCAACAGAAACCAGCAAAAAATCAATGGGTGAAGAAGAACACTGAACTAAGGAAACAGTTCGATGCGCAAAATGAGAAGGAAATATTTAAGGAATCTAGACAAGAATTTCAAAAGGAAGACTTGGCTTCGACTTCAACTGCGCAACAAAACAAGGAATCACTAGAACACGAGAAACCTCCATTATTGGATCATACCAACGAAATGAAACCCATAGGATCTGAAGTTAATGTACTACCAAATAAGACATGGAAATGCATGGGAAAGCCCACATTAGGATATTCACTTGTTCAATTGAAACAGACAATCCAACACAGAGTCCTACCAATCGGTAGACTGAAAGGAGTAACAGTAGACCTATATGGAGTGCGCACTAAAGAAGATTTTGAAGTCATTGAAATAGTGGACGACACAACACCATATCCAGCGTTTCTTGGTATGGATTGGGTGTTTGAAAACCAAGCCATAATTAACTTGAAAACAAGGAAAATGACATTTGAGTCAGGAGTATATAGGTTCATCATGCCATTGGATCCATCGGAAGGAGAGAGGTTTGTAGAACCTACTTTCCTAGACTTAGAGGAAATGAACCAGTTGTATAGAACAACTACGAGCAATGAGGATTACGTAAAGCCAACTGCATATGGGATACTCAGTTGGAGAAGCATTACTAAATGTGCAACAGATTTAGATACTGGTCTAGAAAACTAGCAACAAAGGCTACATAAAGTTTCCACGAGGAGATGTGCATGAATAGACCGTGCAGTAAGATGGGTAGGCACAGAGATAAGGGAACCACCCAATTTCCACAGAATAAATGATTTGGAAACATTCTTGACACAGTATGAAGATGCAGTCTTAGAGAATTAGAGACTGTTAGCACTTGATATAGCACTCAAGGCCACACCC
Source organism: Picea engelmannii (assembly GCA_009831015.1). Lineage (NCBI taxonomy): Eukaryota > Viridiplantae > Streptophyta > Pinopsida > Pinales > Pinaceae > Picea > Picea engelmannii. Next base: position 15,828 of record ML805665.1, read on the forward strand.
GCAAGATGGTGGGGCACACACAAAGAGACAATCACAAATTGGTACCAATGTAAATGGTTACTGCGCATAAGGTTCAACGCAAAACAGAAAAACAACAAGGAATAGAGGTACAATGGATAGGGGGAACCAACAAAATGCTTGGAGAAGTGTAGAGCGTTGTGGAAAATGACACCCCTAGAGGAATGGTCTCATCATTTCATACACACTTTAGAGGGCATACCAGCGAATTGGTATACAGACCAAGAATTGTGCAAAGGAATTACGACCTGGACGACATTGCAACAAAATTTTACAGTCACTTTTTCATTTGAACATGAAAACCCCAACATAGATACAGCTCTGAAACATATAAGAGGAGTGATATTCATCAAGGAACCAAAATTCAAGCTCATAACAAAAGAGAAACAATGGAACAAACAAACATTCGAGGAAATGCTATCATGCTACCATGTGCAAGAGGAAGCACCAGAAGAAGACGATCCACATGATATTCAGATCGAAGAAGCGGAAGGCAAAATAGAAGTGGAAGGACCACCTATCGAATAATAAGTTATTTCCACGCCAATCAAAGTAAATAAAGTCAACATTGGGATAGTCGAGAATCCCAAAATGGCCAGCATTGGAGACTACTAGGATGAGAATACAGTAGAAAGCATAACAAAGTTACTGCGCAAGTACAGTGACCTATTTACCACAACATTTACAGAGATGAAGGGTATAGTAGGGGAGCTAGGAGAGATGAAGATACCACTCATACCGGAAGCGAATTGATCAGACAACGACCATACAGACTAAAACCAATATATAAACAGAAAGTCAAAGCTGAGATCGACAGGATTCTCGAAGCCAGAATCATAGAATCGATCGAAGAATCAGAATGGATAAGCTCGATGGTAGTGCAGGACAAAAAACAAGGAGGGATAAGGATATGCATCGACTTGAGGAAGTTGAATGATGCATGCCTACATGACCCGTTCCCTACACCGTTCACAGATGAAGTGTTAGAGAACATAGGAGGACATAAAGCTTACTCATTTACTGATGGATTCTCAGGCTACCATCAGATCAAGATAGCATAGGAAGACAGATACAAGACTACGTCTACGACATAATGGGGATACTACTAGTACACAGTCATGCCATTTGGACTGAAGAATGCGCCAGCAATATTTTCCAGAGTAGTCATCGCTATGTTTAAAGAATTCATCCATCAGTTCCTAGAGGTATACCTGGACAATTAGACAGTCTATAGTTTGTTGAAAGACCATATAGAAGTTTTACGCCTGATGTTAGAAAGATGTAGACAATGCCAGATATCACTGAACATAAAGAAATGCATATTCAGAACACCATTTGGGATACTATTGGGCCAAATAGTATGCAAACAAGGTTTATTAGTAGATCCTGCAAATATTGTAGTGATTGTTAACTTACCACCACCCAAAACAATCCGTCAGCTAAGAACAACGTTGGGACACACAGTATACTACGAGAAATTTATCAAAGGATATGCACAGATTACTGGACCAATGGAAAAACTGTTAAGAAAGGATACAAAGTTTCAATGGAATGGTGAGTGTCGACACATCTGGATACCCTGAAGGAAAAGATGGTCATTGCGCCGATATTAGCATTTCTAGATTGGGAGAAGACATTCCACATGCATGTAGATGCATCAGCCATAGCCCTTGGAGCTATCTTAGCACAACCAGGAGCAAGAGACTTGGATCACCCGATAGCATTTGCAAGCAGGAAGTTGTCAGAATCATAACAGAACTATAACACTACAGAAAGGGAAGGCCTAGCTATGGCCTATGCACTGCAAAAGGTCAGACATTACTTATTGGGAAAACACTTCAGTATGTTCACAGATCACTCAGCCATGAAATACATAGTCAACAAGCCAGTGTTGGGGGGGAGAATCTGTCGATGGTTACTACTATTTCAGAAATTTGACTTTGAGGTAATCGTCAAACCAGGAAAATTGAACGCAGGACCTGACCACCTATCAAGGGTCACAAATGGAGAAGAACCTACGAACTTAGAGAACAAATTTCTAGATGCAAAACTATTTTCAGTCCAAATCGATGATGAATACTTCGCAGATATCATTCAGTACTTGAGCAAAGGTATTGCGCCGCAAGAATATATCACTGTGCAGAAGAAAAACCTGGTAGTCTACGCTGCCGACTATCAAATGATTGCAGGAAACCTATAAAAAATGGGTGCAGACAACATCTTATGAAGATACTTGTTAGAGAATGAAAGACCAAGAGTTTTAGCAGAATCCCATGAGGGAATAGCAGAAGGGAATTATGCAGGCAAAGCTATCATGCAGAAGGTATTGCATGCAGGACTATGGTGGTAGGCGATTCACAAAGACTCGAAGGAGTACTGTCACAGATGCGATGTCTTTCAAAGGGTAGGTAAACCCAACAGAAGGGATGATATGCCATTACGACCACAATTAACATTGCAGGGATTCAAAAAGTGGGCAATAGACTTTGTGGGACCAATCAACCCACCAGCAAAAAGAATAGGAGATAGGTACATTATCACCGCGATGGAGTACCTAGCAAGATGGGTGGAGGCCACACCAGTGAAGGATTGCACCGTAGAAACAATAAATGTATTTTTTATTTGTGCAAGTGATCACTAGATTTGGATGCCCAAGAGTTATGATGAGCAACCAAGGCACGCACTTCATAAACAACACAATCAATGCTATGACTAAAGAATTTGAAGTCCATCATCACAAGAGCACGCCATATTATCCATAGGCAAATGGCACAGTGGAAGCATTTAACAAAATCCTAGAGAAAGCGCTGACAAAGATTTGTAACATCAACAGGGACAACTGGGACCTCAAAGTACCAGTAGTATTATGGGCTTACAGGACTATGTGCAAAAATTTGACAGGGCACACACCATTCAAACTGGTCTATGGCCAAGAAGTAGTGGTGCCATTATAATTTTTAGTACCAAGCTTGTGTGTAGCAGCCATTACACACATGACAGAATGAGGTACAGTACATGAGCGACTGAATCAGTTAATGACCATGGAAGAAGACTGGATCTTAGCAGGGTTCCACCAACAGGTTTAGAAATCAAGAGACAAATCTTGGCATGATAGATACATTAAGAAGAAAACTTTCAAGGAAGGACATCTAGTACTGATGTATGACAACAAATCGCTTCAACACCCAGGAAAGATAAGAATGCATTGGCTAGGACCATATGAAGTACAATCTATCACAGATGGAGGAGATGTATAGTTGAAATACTTATCAGGTG
>ML805665.1:40911-63718 GCA_009831015.1 Picea engelmannii
GTATGTAAAAAACATAGAAATTGCTCGATTCAGTTTGTGAATGACAGGTTTCTCTTCTTCATAAGTTGAATTATTAAGTATAAGTTTTTGCATAACAGGTTTCCCTTATTGCAGAGATTTATAAATCATATAATTTTTATGATCTTTTATGTCTTGTTTGTCCTGTAAACAACTCAAAGTGCAGTGCAGCCTATCGTTTACGAGAAGCTTCTGGATCATCCGGTGCGAGTTTCCTTCCTCCGACCAGCTTCGAAGTCATCATACACAGGACAAATCTGGAGCGTTTCCAGGTCTGTTTGTTGTTTCTTTGTCTAGTATATTTGTTAGTATTTTAGTTAGATATATTAGAATTAGTATATTAGATCGTTTAATTTTAGTAAGTTTATTTATTATTTATAAAATCGAACATTCAAAAGAAATAACTTTCTCTGCCTTAGGGCAGATTGCAAATGAGTTTTCCAGGTTTTATTTAAATCTGCATTTTGTGAATATTGTATATTTTGTAGATAAGATTATATGTCAGGAATTAGTTAGTATAATATTAGTTAGTAGTTTGTATATATAGATAGTAGATTAGTTAGTTTGTTTAATAGTTAGTTTTAATTGTATTAGTTAGCTTAGTTTGTTTTATTTAGTTTTAGTTAGATTGTTTTATTTGTTTTAGTTAGATTAGTTAGTTTAGATTTGTTTTCTCTTTGGTTTTCCTAGGACCTTAGATCGGCTAACGGAGCCGCTAAACCCGTCAGCGTGGTTCATTCCAAACGGATTGGGTTATTAGACAACCCCGGACCGGTTCCATTCTCTTAGTTGACGAACGGTCAATTTCGACCGTCAACAAATGGTGCTAGAAGGAGGGCCTGAACTTAATTAATGGCACGAGGCAGTCGTAAGAATCCTCCCCCCCCTAATCGCTCACCTAGAGTGACTAGAATCCGTTCACACGATAATATTCCCCTTCAAACAACAAATACTTCAACAGAAGATCCACAGATCACAGTTGAGCCAGCAACCCCTAATCCTACAGGTGGTGACTTAGAAGAGATTGTCTGCCGATCTCTTATTAAAACACATAGAGCCTTAGCTAGTTTGAGGCAACCAAACCGTCCATGGGGTCGACCTTTGGAATTCTCTGATATCAGAGAACAATTAGGTGACACTAACCTCACTATGAATCCTACAGATCCAATCACAAATCCTGCTGCAGAAGGATCTGGGATACCTCCTTCACCACCTCAGTCATCTCCTTCCTCTTCTGGAGGAGATTCCTCTTCTGACGAAGGCAATTCACCTTCTCGACCTTCTACACCCACTACCCCGATGGCAAATCAGAACAACCCTGCTAGACCCTGGTTGAACCAGGATGTTGTAGTTGTACCTGGAGCCCAACACCATTTACCTAAGCACCCGGAGAAATGGCTTCCCAAGTTTGATCTTGACTCCAAACAGATAGCTGAAGATCATATCAAAAAATTTGTGTTAGCCATTAGACTCCGCAATGTTGAACATGAAGACGTTGTCTGTAGGTTGTTGCCTTATACTTTCGAGGGTAATGCATACACTTGGTACTTTTCCCAGCAACCACATACCATTGTGTCTTGGGAAAAATTTGAGTCATGCTTTTTGGAAAAGTTCGGAGACGGTAAACCTCCGGAAGTCTTGGTCATGGACCTTTCTAGCCTAAAAATGAACTCGAAATAAAAATTTAAAGATTTCAATCAAAGATTCTTGACGCTTAAAAACTGAATCCCTGCAGATTCCATGCCTTATGAGAGTCTTATAATAGCTTACTATACTAAAGCTTTACATCAAAGTATAGCTATTTGGGTTAAACAATCTAAGAAAGCCACGTTGTTAGAGGCCTTCCAGGAGGCCAGCCAGATAGAAAAAGACATACTTAGTCTTAAGGACTCCTCTAGCAACGAAACTGAGACTGTGTCTTCTTCCAAAAAGAAGATTGAAATCCTCCCCAGACCTACTGAAAGCAAAAAACAACCTGAAAACTCTGATTTGGAAAACCTAACTAAAGTTGTACAAAAACTGTCTAATCAAGTTATAGACTTAAAAAGGTTGACTGAAGAAGCTACCTCGAGTAAAGGACCCTACAAACCTCCTTTCCGAAATCCATTTCCTACCAATCGACCTAACACAACCACCAAAGGCCTTAATCTAGAAAGTTTGCAATGTGCTCTTCAAACAATTCTAGATGCCCAAGACAAATTGATGCCTCCTGAGATTCCTGAGGAGGTAGTTGAACCAGAGACAATTCAAGAAGAAGAGACTTCTCCAAACATTTTTGGGCACTTCTCGGATAGCATCTTCCAAGCCAACTTCGAGACTGTTCACCCTTATAACACTAGGAGTAAGACAGCAAATAAACCTTCTACAGATAACACTACAACTTCGCCCCCAAAGCAATCTAAATCAGTTGAACCGAAACAGGCTAATGTGAACCCTAAATTAGATTATAATGTTGCTGAAGATATTAAAAATTTAAGGGCTAACATTTCTATCTATGAGTTGTTGAAGTTTCCATTTTCGTTACAAAAAATGTTACAAAATATTTCAGAAAATGGCAAGAATGGTAATTCTAATGGTAACAAGGCTGTGCAAAGAAAAGTTCTGTAGAAGACTTCGACTAAAACCCATCCTGATACTCAAGATAAACGAAGCCTTCCTGCAGCCCCTGTAAATAATGTAAATAATGTAAATAATGTAAATAATTCTAATAAAATAGTCTTAGAAACTATGAGTAAAAGGCCACAAGCTACTACTCTTAGTACTCGTAAGAATGTACCTCCTTTTCTTTTAACTTTCGAGATTTTCAATAGAAACATGCATAATTGTATGGTTGACTCAGGGGCATCCTCCAATGTGATGCCTTGGTCTGTATGCCAAAAGATTAACGCTGAAGTGGAACCATCTACTTTAAAAATCATACAACTTGATCGGACAAATGTCAATGTTATAGGTGAACTAAAAAATGTATTGATTAGATTATCGTCCAACCCAAAGGTTCATCAAGTTATTGATATAATCGTTGTGGATATTCTGGAAGTGTATGGCATGTTTTTAAGCAGGGACTGGTCGGAGCAGCTACATGGATACTTCGCAACAGACTGGTCTCACTTATGGCTTCTAGAGAACGGCAAGCCTAATAAAAGCAGAGTAAACTGTGAGCACTACCTCAAGTTCACGGTCACTGATTTGAATTATCCTAATGAACCATACACACCCCCTGCTGATTCACCTGAAGTACAAGGGATGGACACCTTCTTCGGCAACTTCACGGCCGAGGTTTCACCTATCATCAATCCAGAACAACAGTCTGAGATCGTAGCATTTGTGCAACCCGCACCTTCCACGCATCAATCTCATGAACCCGATGCAAATCAAATTTGGTCTTTGTATTTCGACGAGTCAAAGTCCAAAGAAGGAGCCAGAGTAGGTTGGGTCATTATTGATCCGGCAGGTAACAAAACATTGATAGCATGTAGGTTGGAATTTGAATGTACTAACAATACTGCAGAATATGAGGCTCTACTTCAAGGTCTTAGAAAAGCTTTGGACATGAACATTGAAAATTTAACCGTCTTTGGCAACTCTAAAATAGTGGTTAGACAGGTGAGAGATTCTATCCACTGTCTTTCTCCGCATCTCAAAAGCTACCAGTCTGAGGTATGGAATTTAATGAGTAAATTTTCTGCTTTTAATATAAATTCCATTCCTAGATTGAATAACTCTGAAGCAGATTTGTTAGCTAATGTAGCTTCTAAACTTCTTCCTGCAAAAGGATTGTCCCCAGATGCATTCTCAGTTGAGCTGTTGTTTCAGCCATCCATTCCCGATAATGTCACCAACTGGAAAGTATTTGACGATGATCAGCATATTATCAACTTTCTGCACATGGAAGAAACCTTCCAAGGTGCGGTGATAGATGAGCACACACACGATGACAATTTGCACGATTTCATGGTAATACCTGATCCGAAATCTCCTAAAGCTCTATCGGATATGGTAAACTCAATCCCAAAATCTGTAATTAGATTAGAGAAGTTTTATGATTTTGAAGATAAATTTAAAAAGACGGTCAATTGTAAAACCAATAGTTCCTCGTTATCTTATGAAAAGGTGAATTTATGAACTGATGAAAATCCTCGGTGCATTAATCTAGGCTTGGGATGTTCTAGATAAGAAAAAACTACTTTTGTTAAATTATTTAAAGAATTTAAGGATGTCTTTGCATGGACGTATGATGATCTTAAAACGTTCGACCCTAATATCATACAGCATGTCATCTCGATGAAGCCCCAAACCTTACCCTTCCAACAGAAACTAAGGAAAATGCACCCTAAACTAGAACCGACCATTCAAAAAGAATTGAATAAACTCCTAAGTGCTAAAATAATTTTTCTTGTTAGGCATACTCAATGGTTGTCCAATCTTGTCCCAGTTCAGAAGAAAAAAGGGGAAATTCGACTTTGTTTTGATTTCCGAAACCTCAATAGAGCATCTGACAAAGATAATTATCCTGTCCCACCCATGGAACAGATCCTTCAACAGGTATCTGGTGCCGAGAGGCTATCTTTATTGGATGGTTTCTCCAGATACAACCAAGTCCTGATGTACCCACCAGACCAACTCAAAACTACCTTCCATACCCCGTGGGGTGCTTATGCTTATCGCAAAATGCCCTTTGGATTGATTAATGCTGGTGCTACCTTTCAGAGAGCAATGGACATTGCTTTTCGAGGCTTAATCAATCACTCCGTTGTAGTTTACTTAGATGATGTGATTGTTTATTCTAAAAACAAAGACGATCATCTAGCTCACTTACGAGCCGTTATGCTACGATGTCGTAAATACAACATCTCCTTGAACCCCAAAAAGTCCATCTTTGCAGTAGAACAGGGTAAATTACTAGGATTCATTATGTCTAGTGATGGAATGACTATTGACCCCGAGAGGACTCAAGTCATCGCTGAACTTCCCCCTCCTACATCCAAGAAATCCATGCAGTCTTTCCTAGGCCAGTAATTTCGTAAGAAGATTTGTCCCCAGCTTCTCTGAAATGGTCAGGCCTCTACAGAACTTGATTAAGAAAGAAACCCAATATCATTGGGGACACACAGAAAATCAAGTTTTTAATGCCATAAAGAAGGCCATAATAGACGCTCCATCTCTCATGAGCCTTGACTTCTTTCAAGATTTTACACTCTATACTTTTGCCTCTGATCGTTCCTATGCCGCAGTCCTAACTCAGAAGAATTTCGAGAACAACGAAGTACCCATCGCCTTTATGAGTTCCTCTTTCAAAGGTGTTGAACTTAACTACCCAGCGGTTGATCGGCAAGCCTACGCTGTTTTCAAAGCAGTTAAGTACTTACGGTCCTATCTTTTGAAGTCAAGGACGAAATTCATTGTCCCCTACCCTGTAGTAAGGAATTTGTTAGTGCAGAAGGAGTTAGGAGAGAAAAGAGCTAACTGGGTCACCTCCTTGCAGGAGTATGACTTAGAAATCACCCCAGCTCATATCGTGAGAGGCCAAGTGTTATGTAAATTGGTCATTGATTCGGAAACAGGACAGCAAGAAGATAGCGATACGTCAAACCTAGAGCAACGTGATCAAAGTATTATCTGTTGCGCACAAAACCTCATTAGTCCCTGGTACAACGATATTAGATTCTATCTTAAACATGGGTCAACACCCCGTCACCTCGACCCCACCAAAAGAAGAGCGTTGAGACTAAAGTCCACCTCCTTTCATGTAATTAACGGTGTACTGTTTCGTCAAAATTTTGATGGCGTATTGATGCGCTATCTCGAGAAAGCCGAAGCAGAAAAAGTCTTGCTTGAGTTGCATGCAGGAGAAGCTGGTGGTCACTTCAGTGGAGACACCACTGCTCATAAGGTTTTAAGAGCCAGTTATTACTAGCCCATGCTTTTTAGGGATGCCCATGCCTTGTGTCGTAAATGTATCACCTATCAGAAAGCATCAGGGTGGTTGCAAAAACTAGCCTTTCCCTTGCAACCCATTTCAGTAGATTCTCCTTTCCAGCAATGGGGCCTTGATATCATAGGTCCTGTTAACCCTCTGTTCTCACAACAACACAAGTATATTGTGAAATCCACAGACTACTTTACAAGATGGTCTGAAGCTGCTGCGCTAAGAACTATTAACATCAGTCAGGTAATCGCTTTTCTAAACTCGAATATTATCACTCGTTTCGGTATTCATGATTGTCTAGTCTTTGATAACGCTTCATACTTTTCTTCTCTTGAGATGAGCGAGTTCACTTTGGAGAAAGGAATAAAGCTGAAGTATTCTGCTAGTTACTACCCCTAGGGCAACGACTTAGCAGAATCAACTAACAAGAACTTGATTAAAATAATCAATAGAACTGTGGCTGAAAATCACAAGAATTGGCACAATGCACTGCTGAATGCATTTTGGGCTGATAGGGTAACACCCAAAGCTGCTATAGGTAACTCGCCCTTTTTTCTCGTTTATGGAAGAGAAGCAATTCTGCCACCTCACATTCTTCTTCCTTTGCTTCAGTTGTCACAAAAGGTCCAAGAAGAAGATTTTCCCCCTTTATAAAGTCGAATTAACACTTTGATGAAGTTGGAAGAAGTAAGAGCCCAAGCTAAGCGTAAGTTAGATCAACATCAACAATTGATTAAAATCTGGTCGATTCGAATTCTGCTTCTGATAGGATTTTTGAAGTAGGCGATCTCGTCTTGAAGTGGGATAAACCACACGAAGGAAAGGGTGAGCACACTAAATTTCAAAAATTATGGCTTGGACCCTTTTTAATTGCTGAAAAGTTGGGTCCTAGTTCCTTTCAATTGCAGAATCTTGAAGGGTAGCTTGACACCTACCCGGTGAATGGCCAAGCCCTGAAGAGATACTTTGCTTGATAACTACCCTTGTATATTATGTATATATTTTTGCTTTTGTTTGCGTTTTCGTTTTCTTTCTATTTCGATTTTGATTTGAATTGATCAGTTTGTGTTTTTGGGCATACACATACCTGTACACTGACCTATACAAACAAAGATGATAGAAAATTTCTTCGCTGAAATAACTTCTGAAAATTTGTACAAACATCAATGGTATATCTTTGAAACTGATGTCTATGTTGGAAATTTTTTGTGTTTGAAAGAAGTGTACTGATTTCAATCTATTATCAAAGCTCGTCATGATCATCTATTATCTTTTTACGCTGTCCCTTTTCCATAAAGGAATGACTCAAAAGATGTCTTCCTGTCATAGGAAGTGTTTTAGAAATAAAACATCTCTAGAGATTAATAAAGGACAGTGCTAAAAAATTCTGATGAGATCTAAAAGATGCTAAAATATCAAGAATTTCAGCGTCACCCCGCTCAACTATATATCTACAAAAAAAAAAAAAAAAATTATTAATAAAGAGCTGTGGGAAGTGCTTGTAAGCCCGTCGGGATACTGAATAGGTCTGCTGGCAGCAGGTAAATGCAAGAATGGCACCAAGACAACTTCGCCGAGGTACTGAACAGGCCCGCTGGCAGCGAAGCAATGTCGGGTACATGAAAATCTGTAAAAAAATATAAGAAACCTCTTTAATGTCCTTTATTCTGATCTAGAACTTTTTGACAGGATACATATGTGAGAGTGGGTTAAATGGAAACCCTGTCGAGGCTATGGACGCCTGCTTGAAGCAGTGGCTATGCCAACAGTATTGAAGATTTTATCTTTAATATCATGACTTGCTGACCTTAAGACTGTTATTGGTTTTCATCTTTTAAAACACTGCTGGAAAAAAATGATTGATAATGATATTAGTACGATTTTCTGATTGTTATTTTTGAGTTAAAATTTTCTTTGATGTCCTAAACTGAATTTGTTTCTTTTGTCAGAGATAACTGCTTCTACCAGTGTGTCACCATTGTTGGCAGCCAAATCAATTTTTTTTATGGTCCTATAAGCTGCCTACACCTATGTCTTGCAAACATCAAGTTTTTCGTCGCATTTTTCAAATAGACGACACTTTCATTTATTGCGACATTTGCAAATTTGTCTTCATTAAGTTTTCACGACTGTAAGCGTGAAAACTTTTCCTTTAGAAGTCACATTTGGATCACTCTCTGAACTATCATGATCCTTTTATCGATATTTCTACCGCACTTACCTTTTGTTTATCGTTATGTGGCTGAAAGGAGTTTTGAACTATGCTCATTGGACATTTTTATACTGATTGCATAACTTGATTTTATTAAGTTTGTGAGGCATTGAGCATATCGATTTATACTTTTTATGACTTGCCTAATCATTGATTCTATGAATTGCATAGGGGTTATGATTTATTTTTGTTTTTGTATATATGATCTAATATTTATGATAATATTTTCTTGACTTATTGGCTTGTCAACTATATGAATTCATTTTGGAACTTTGACTAAACTTTTGATTATATACATTGGCGCATAATGATTTTGGTATGATCTATACGTCGAATGTTTTGAACACTATGGCATAGTGTTGGCGCGTATTGATATGCACATTACATTTGATTGGTTGTACGCATAACTCAATGGTTGAACTATTATGATTGTTTGAACAGCTATGAAATTTGGCGGTTGTACTTGGATAATGAATGTTATGCATGGCAGTCAATAACTCCACCACCTTCGCATGCTTGCATTAATGCTTACCCCTTTTGCTCATTCATTTCTCTTGGTTCGGGTAGCTCTGTTACTGTGTGTGTTGGTGAATTCGAACCCTTCCCTTACTATGCGCTCGATTCATGGCACCAGTCGTCCGAGTTGAAATCAATGGGAGCCAAGCTCTGTTAATGATTGACAATGCCCATAGTGACCTCGAGGAAAATGGGTGGCTGACCTTTGTGGAACGTTTTGAGGGTTTTAACCTTTGCGTGGCTTGACAGTTTGCCATGACCTTCGATCGCTGTCGAGCCAAGTTCGGCGATATACAATTGGAAATTGATGAACAGTTTATCAGTCTTGCTACGGGTTTGCCCGCCACTGGACAATGATGGTCCAAGAATTGCAAAGTCAAGGAAGTCCCATGGACACTTCTCTTATAGTCACGAAAAATCACCTCCTGTGATAGAGGTTTTCCCATAACTATGCTCAAACAATGTTGGCATGATTTATTGATGATAATCAAGCAGTTTGTGACCTGCGAAGGTCGCTATGGGCTGGTGTTCTTCCACCACCTGCGTTTGCTTATGGTTTTTATGGGATACTCTCTCAATATGCCCTATTATTTGCATCGAAGCCTGTTTAAAATGTCGAAGAAGTACAAAAAAAACCAAGCTGATAGTAGCCTTTTTCATTATGGGCTTATCAATCTCATCGTGGTCTGTCATTTGAGTTTGCACGAGGATAGTTGGAGCAATTTCATTGCTCGGAATGGTTTTGAGGATTCAAACCCTACACAGGTTGACAAACCTATGGTGAGCGAGGTCAAGGTTGTACCCTCGGTGCCCTACCATGTCCTTCTGCCTAAACCCTCAGCTAACCCCCTGTCGAGATTAACCCTATTGTGTTGAGTGAGGACTCTGATTCAGAAGTAGAGCGTTTCTTGGCTAGTGAATACCCCTATTCGCAAGGTTTGTGTGCCAAACCCTCGTATGACTTTGTGTCAAACCTACCCCCTTGCCTAAAGGACGACCCTAACTACCCAGGCATTAAGTTGCCTTGTGAAACCCTTGGTCATTTGCCCAAACCCTCTCCTGCTCTGTCTAAACCTACAGTGTCACCCTGTGATCAATGCGATTTGTGGTTGGAGCAATATTATAATGATGTCCCAATACTCCAGTCAAAGATTCAGTCACTAGAGGACTAGATTGCAGCCCTGACCAGTCAAAAGGCCAAGCTACAAGCGACAGATAAGAAACAAAAGATGACCGGCTCCATCTTGTTTAAAAATGTGGAATCAGCCACAGCTGTTGTAAACTCCAAGCTGGCATGATTGAGCATCCTCGTCGCTACACAGGTATGTTATGATATCATTTGTTTTTGTAAATAATCTAGGTTTGTATAATAATTTGATTTCAGTTTCAAAAAACTCTGTTCACATCATTGAATTGCTCTGTTACATTGCATGCATTCTATATATGGACTGGCTTTGAATAAAATAAATTTTGATTCAATATATGATATGGTTATTCCTAGCTTAGCAATCAATAGATTTTGATTGGATTTGAGTGATCTTTGCTTGAATTTGATTGATTGGCTTACCTTGTTAAGGTGACAAAATTAATAGTTTTCCTTCGAATGATTTGGTTTGTATCATGCTCAGATTGGATTTGGTTATGATTCGTGTGCTATAGTTGATAAATGGTCTGATTAAGTTTGATTGTTAAGATTTTGCTCGGATTCAATTTCATTATCATTGGTATGCTATGACTAGTAAATGTTTCGGGAGGATACCTGTTACAATGTTGTTCTATATTTGAATGATTCCAAGTTAATTGATCCTGTTTCTTTGATAAAAACAATACGCTCAAATGACATCCGCGTTTGAATTGGAAATGAATCCGAATCATAACAATTGGGTGAAAATCCTTAGCTAAATCGATTCGTTTTTGTTCTAAATTGACAAATTCGTTTTATGAATATATTTCATATTACAATTGATGCTCTGTATTTTAATTTGTGAAATGAATCGATCAAAATCTGTTGTGATTCATTTGATTAAAATGATTGTGATAAAAATTAATCGATCCTGTCTATTGACTGTGCAAGAATCAATAATCGAAATCTATGACAAATCCTGTTTGATTGATCCTGTCACGTTTTTGGTTATGTGTCGGTTATGGTTTGAAATCGTTCATAGTTATCATGATCATCCTGTTCGATGCAAGTATAACGAAGCGTTTTCTATTTGTTATGTTTTCGATTGAATATCAAAACGATCTCATTCTATTTGTTGAGACACGATTATGATGTTGTTACATAAGATTTCATTTACCCGACTTGTAACAATAATCGAAAAAAGGTAGTTCTTTCTTTGCATACGATTAAATGATTTGAATATTGTTGCTATATTTTTACAACTATAATAAGTGGAAAATGGATGTGTTGGACTAGATCGTATCACATACGATATGTTTCATTATCAGTTTCAATTGAATGTGAAACAGTCTTGTTATTGTTCGATTATGAAAGACCCGATATTATGGTAACAGAAGAACAGAGTATGCCTATCTCTGTGTTCGGTTGAATCAATTTTGATCCTGTTTAATGTTAAATGATAAAATCATTTAGATTCATTCTCAAGTAATTATTGGATGTCAATTGAATTAAACCTCATTCAAAGTTTTGATTTGATTTTAATTCCGATTCTGTATACTATTTTAGACTAGCTACAGAATCAGATGATTCTGTAGCTAAGTCTGTAGAATTAGATTTTATTTTTTTTGTTAATAAAATATCTCTCTAACTCGTTATTTTTGGTCTATTATAGGTGAATTCAAAATTGCATTGGATTTGATGAGCAGTTAGTGGATATTTGGAATATTTTACTTGCATTTTTAATTTCCTAGTTTAGTTGAACATTGGGAGATCTTCCCAGATTTTCGTAAAACAGTTTTAACTTCCACAGGGAGGTTTTACCCTGTGGAGAAACTTATAAATACCTATTATTTTTGTAATAATAGGATCCTCATTCGTGGGAGAACAAGGATATGGAATTTTAATACACACTGAGACAGAATTTGATATTCTTCTATAGCTTTAGCTTCTCATAATATGAATATTTCTTTTTATGTTTATGTGTATCAATTTGCATTTGGTTAATGACTATTTTAGCTATCTTAGTATTTTGGAAATGATATAATTTAATCAATATAATCCATATCTGATTTCTTCCCAGTATATAAAAAACATAGCAATTGCTTGATTCAATTTGTGAATGACAGGTTTCTCTTCTTCATAAGTTGAATTATTAAGTATAAGTTTTTGCATAACAGGTTTCCCTTATTGCAGAGATTTATAAATCATATAATTGTTATGATTTTTTATGTCTTGTTTGTCTTGTAAACAACTCAAAGAGCAGTGCAGCCTATCGTTTACGAGAACCTTCTGGATCATCCGGTGTGAGTTTCCTTCCTCTGACCAGCTTCGAAGTCATCATACACAGGACAAATCTGGAGCATTTCCAGGTTTGTTTGTTGTTTCTTTGTCTAGTATATCTGTTAGTATTTTAGTTAGATATATTAGAATTAGTATATTAGATCGTTTAATTTCAGTAAGTTTATTTCTTATTTATAAAATCGAAAAATCAAAAGAAATACCTTTCTTTGCCTTAGGGTAGATTGCAAATGAGTTTTCCAGGTTTTATTTAAATCTGCATTTTGTGAATATTGTATATTTTGTAGATAAGATTATATTTCAGGAAGTAGTTAGTATAATATTAGTTAGTAGTTTGTATATATAGATAGTAGATTAGTTAGTTTGTTTAATACTTAGTTTTAATTGTATTAGTTATCTTAGTTTGTTTTATTTAGTTTTAGTTAATTTATTTTATTTGTTTTAGTTAGATTAGTTAGTTTAGATTTGTTTTCTCTTTGGTTTTCCTAGGACCTTAGATCGGCTAACGGATCCGCTAAACCCGTCAGGGTGATTCATTCCAAACGGCTTGGGTTATTAGACAAACCCGGACCGGTTCCACTCTCTCAGTTGATGGACGGTCAATTTCGCCCGTCAACAAATGGCGCTAGAAAGAGGGCCTGAACTTAATTAATGGCACGAGGTGGTCGTAAGACTCCTCCCCCCCTTAATCACTCACCTATAGTGACTAGAAGCATTTAACACGATAATATTTCCCTTCAAACAAAAAATACTTCAACCGAAGATCCGCAGATCACAGTTGAGCTAGCAACCCCTAATCCTATAGGTGGTGACTTAGAAGAGATTGTCCGCCGATCTCTTATTAAAACACATAGTGAGTTAGCTATTTTGAAGCAACCAAACCGTCCGTGGGGTCGACCTTTGGAATTCTCTGATATCAGAGAACAATTAGGTGACACTAACCTCACTGTGAATCCTACAGATCCAATCACAAATCCTGCTGCAGAAGGATCTGGGATACCTCCTTCACCACCTCCATCATCTCCTTCCTCTTCTAGAGGAGATTCCTCTTCTAATGAAGGCAATTCACCTTCTCATCCTTCCACACCCAGTACCCCGATGGCAAATCAGAACAACCTTGCTAGACCCTGGTTGGACCAGGATGCTCTAGCTGTACCTGGAGCCCAACACCCCTTACCTAAGCACCCAGAGAAATCGCTTCCCAAGTTTGATCCTGACTCCAAACAGATAGCTGAAGATCATATCAAAAAAATTATGTTAGCCATTAGACTCCGCAATGTTGAACATGAAGACATTGTCTGTAGGTTGTTCCCTTATACTTTCAAGGGTAATGCATCCACTTGGTACTTTTCCCAGCAACCCCATACCATCGTGTCTTGGGAAAAATTTGAGTCATTCTTTTTGGAAAATTGTGGAGACAGTAAACCTCCGGAAGTCTTGGCCATGGACCTTTCTAGCCTAAAAATGAACCCGAAAGAAAAAGTTAAAGATTTTAATCAAAGATTCTTGACTCTTAAAAACCGAATCCCTATGGATTCCATGCCTTCTGAGAGTCTTATAATAGCTTACTATACTAAGGATTTACATCAAAGTATAGCTATTTGGGTTAAACGATCTAAGAAAACCACATTGTTAGAGGCCTTCGAGGAGGCCAGCCAGATAGAAAAAGACATACTTAGTCTTAAGGACTCCTCTAGCAATGAAACTGAGACTGTGTCTTCTTCCAAAAAGAAGATTGAAACCCTCCCCAAATCTACTCAAAGAAAAACACAACCTGAAAACTCTGATTTGGAAAACCTAACTAAAGTTGTACAAAACCTGTCTAATCAAGTTATCGACTTAAAAAGGTCGACTGAAGAAGCTACCTCGAGTAAAGGATCCTACAAACCTCCTTTTCGAAATCCCTTTCCTACCAATCGACCTAACCCAACCACTGAAGGCCTTAATCTAGAAAGTTTGCAATGTGCTCTTCAAACAATTCTAGATGCCCAAGACAACTTGATGCCTCTTGAGATTCCTGAGGAGGTAGTTGAACCAGAGACAGTTCAAGAAGAACAGTCTTCTCCAAACATTTTTGGGCACTTCTCGGATAGCATCTTCCAAGCCAACTTTGAGACTGTTCACCCTTATAACACTAGGAGTAAGATAGAAAATAAACCTTCTACAGAGAACACTACAACTTCGCCCCCAAAGCAATCTAAATCAGTTGAACCGAAACAGAGTAATGTGAACCCTAAATTAGATTATGATGTTGTTGAAGATCTTAAAAAGTTAATGGCTAACATTTCTATCTATGAGTTGTTGAAGTTTCCATTTTTGTTACAAAAAATGTTGCAAAATGTTTCAGAAAATGGAAAGAATGGTAATTCTAATGGTAACAAGGTTGTGCAAAGAAAAGTTCCACAGAAGACTTCCACTAAAAACCATCCTGATCCTCAAGATAAAGGAAGCCTTCCTGTAGCCCCTGTAAATAATATAAATAATGTAAATAATTCTGATAAAATAGTCTTAGAAACTACGAGTAAAAGGCCACAAGATACTACTCTTAGTACTTGTAAGAATGTACCTCCTTTTCTTTTAACTTTCGATATTTTCAATAGAAACGTGCATAATTGTATGGTTGACTCAGGGGCATTCTCCAATGTGATGCCTTGGTCTGTATGCCAAAAGATTAACACTGAAGTGGAACCATCTACTTTAAAAATCATACAACTTGATCGGACAAATATTAATGTTATAGGTGAACTAAAAAATGTATTGATTAGATTATAGTCCAACCGGAAGGTTCATCGAGTTATTGATATAATCGTTGTGGATATTCCGAAAGTGTATGGCATGTTTTTAAGCAGGGATTGGTCGGAGAAACTACATGGATACTTCGCAACAGACTAGTCTCACTTATGGCTTCCAAAGAACGGCAAGCCTAATAAAATCAGAGTAAACCGTGAGTGCTACCTCAAGTTCACGGTCACTGATTTGAATGATCATAATGAACCATACACACCCCCTGCTGATTCACCTGAAGTACAAGGGATGGACACCTTCTTCGGAAAATTCACGGCCGAGGTTTCACCTATCATCAATCCAGAACAACAGTCCGAGATCATAGCATTTGTGCAGCCTGCACCTTCCACGCATCAATCTCATGAACCCGATGCAAATCAAATTTGGTCTCTGTATTTCGACGGGTCAAAGTCCAAAGAAGGAGCCGGAGCAGGTTGTGTCATTATTGATCCGGCAGGTAACAAAACATTGATAGCATGTAGGTTGGAATTTGAATGTACTAACAATACTGCAGAATATGAGGCTCTACTTCAAGGTCTCAAAAAAGATTTGGACATGAACATTCAAAATTTAACCGTCTTTAGCGACTCTGAAATAGTGGTTAGATAGGTGAGAGATTCTATCGACTGTCTTTCTCCACATCTCAAAAGCTACCAGTCTGAGGTATGGAATTTAATGAGTAAATTTTTTGCTTTTAATATAAATTCCATTCCTATATGGAATAACTCTGAAGCAGATTTGTTAGCTAATGTAGCTTCTAAACTTCTTCCTACAGAAGGATTGTCCCCAGACGCATTCTCAGTTGAGCTGTTGTTTCAACCATCCATTCCCAATAATGTCACCAACTGGAGAGTATTTGACGATGATCAGTAGATTATCAACTTTCTGCACATGGAAGAAACCTTCCAAGGCGCGGTGATAGACGAGCACACACATGACGACAATTTGCGCGATTTCACGGTAATACCTGATCCGAAATCTCCTGAAGCTCTATTGGATATGGTAAACTCGATCCCAAAATTTGTAATTAGATTAGAGAAGTTTTATGATTTTGAAGATAAATTTAAAAAGACGGTCAATTGTAAAACCAATAGTTCCTCGTTATCTTATGAAAAAGTGAATTTAGGATCTGATGAAAATCCTCAGTGCATTAATCTAGGCTTGGGATGCTCTAGACAAGAAAAAGCTGCTTTTGATAAATTATTTAAAGAATTTAAGGAAGTCTTTGCATGGACGTATGATGATCATAAAATGTTCGACCCTAATATGATATAGCATGTCATCCTGATGAAGCCCCAAACCTTACCCTTCCAACAGAAACTGAGGAAAATGCACCCTAAACTAGAGTTGACCGTTCAAAAAGAATTGAATAAACTCCTAAGTGCTAAAATAATTTTTCCTGTAAGGCATACTCAATGGGGCACTTATGCTTATCGCAAAATGCCCTTTGGATTGATTAATGCTGGTGCTACCTTTCAGAGAGCAATGGACATTGCTTTTCGAGGCTTAATCAATCACTCTGTTGTAGTTTACTTAGATGATGTGACCGTTTATTCTAAAAACAAAGACGATCATCTAGATCACTTACAAGCCGTTCTGCTATGATGTCGTAAATACAGCATCTCCTTGAACCCCAAAAAGTCCATCTTTGCAGTAGAACAGGGTAAATTACTAGGATTCATTGTGTCTAGTGATGGAATAACTATTGACCCCGAGAGGACTCAAGTCATCGCTGAACTTCCCCCTCCTACATCCTAGAAATCCATGCAGTCTTTCCTAGGCCAGATTAATTTTGTAAGAATATTTGTCCCCAGCTTCTCCGAAATGGTCAGGCCTCTACAGAACTTGATTAAGAAAGACACCCAATATCACTGGGGACACACAGAAAATCAAGCTTATAATGCCATAAAGAAGGCCATAATAGACGCTCCGTCTCTCATGAGCCCTGACTTCTCTCAAGATTTTACACTCTATACTTTTGCTTTTGATCGTTCCTATGCCGCAATCCTAACTCAGAAGAATTCCGAGAACAATGAAGTACCCATCGCCTTTATGAGTTCCTCTTTCAAAGGTGCTGAACTTAACTACCCAGCGGTTGATCGGCAAGTCTACGCTGTTTTCAAAGTAGTTAAGCACTTCCGGTCCTATCTTTTGAAGTCAAGGACGAAAGTCATTGTCCCCTAACCTGCAGTAAGGAATTTGTTAGTGCAGAAGGAGTTAGAAGAGAAAAGAGCTAACTGGGTCACCTCCTTGCAGGAGTATGACTTAGAAATCACCCCAGCTCAGATCATGAGAGGCCAAGTGTTATGTAAATTGGTCATTGATTCAGAAACAAAACAACAAGAAGATAGCGATACGTCAAACCTAGAACAACGCAATCAAAGTATGATCTGTTGCGCACAAAACCTCGTTAGTCCCTGGTACGATAATATTAGATTCTGTCTTGAACATGGGTCAACACCCTGTCACCTCGACCCCACCAAAAGAAGAAAGTTGAGACTAAAGTCTGCCTCCTTTCATCTAATTAACGGTGTACTGTTTCATCAGAATTTTGACGGCGTACTGATGCGCTGTCTCGAGAAAGGCGAAGCAGAAAATGTCTTGCTTGAGTTGCATGTAGGAGAAGCTGGTGGTCACTTCAGTGGTGACACCACTGCTCATAAGGTTTTAAGAGCCGGTTATTACTGGCCCATGATTTTTAGGGACGCCCATGCCTTGTGTCATAAATGTATCACCTGTCAGAAAGCATCACGGTGGTTGCAAAAACTAGCCTTTCCCTTGCAACCCGTTTCAGTAGATTCTCCTTTCCAGCAATGGGGCCTTGATATCATAGGTCCTATTAACCCTCCGTCCTCGCAACAACACAAGTAAATTCTGATAGCCACAGACTACTTTACACGATGGTCTGAAGCTGCTGCGCTAAGAACTATTAACATCAGTCAGGTAATCGCTTTTCTAAACTCGAATATTATCACTCGTTTCGTTATTCCTGATTGTCTAGTCTTTGATAATGCTTCATACTTTTCTTCTCTTGAGATGAGCGAGTTCACTTTGGAGAAAGGAATAAAGCTGAAGTATTATGCTAGTTACTACCCCTAGGGAAACAACTTAGCAGAATAAACTAACAAGAACTTGATTAAAATAATCAAGAGAACTGTGGCTGAAAATCACAAGAATTGGCACAATGCACTGCTGAATGCACTGTGGGCTGATCGGGTAACACCCAAAGCTGCTATAGGTAACTCGCCCTTTTTTCTCGTTTATGGAAGAGAAGCAATTCTGCCACCTCACATTCTTCTTCCTTTGCTTCAGTTGTCACAAAAGGTCCAAGAAGAAGATTGTCCCCCTTTAGAAATTCGAATTAACGCTTTGATGAAGTTGGAAGAAGTAAGAGCCCAAGATAAGCGTAAGTTAGATCAACATCAACAATTGATTAAAATCTAGTCGGTTCGAATTCTGCTTCTGATAGGATTTTTGAAGTAGGCGATCTCGTCTTGAAGTGGGATAAACCACACGAAGGAAAGGGTGAGCACACTAAATTTCAAAACTTATGGTTTGGACCCTTTTTAATTGCTGAAAAGTTGGGTCCTAGTTCCTTTCGATTGCAGAATCTTGAAGGGTAGCTTGACACCTACCCGGTGAATGGCCAAGCCCTGAAGAGATACTTTGCTTGATAACTACCCTTGTATATTATGTATATATTTTTTCTTTTGTTTGCGTTTTCGTTTTCTTTCTATTTCGATTTTGATTTGAATTGATCAGTTTGTGTTTTTGGGCATACACATACCTGTACACTGACCTATACAGACAAAGACGATAGAAAATTTATTCGCTGAAATAACTTCTGAAAATTTGTACAAACATCAATGGTATATCTTTGAAACTGATGTCTATGTTGGAAAATTTTTGTGTTTGAAAGAAGTGTACTGATTTCAATCTATTAGCAAAGCTCATCATGATCATATATTATCTTTTTACGGTGTCCATTTTCCATAAAGGAATGACTCAAAAGATGTCTCCTTGTCATAGGAAGTGTTTTAGAAATAAAACATCTCTAGAGATTAATAAAGGACAGTGATAAAAAATTCTGATGAGATCTAAAAGATACTAAAATATCAAGACTTTTAGCGTCACCCCGCTCAGCTATATATCTACAAAAAAAAAAAAAAATTATTAATAAAGAGATCTGGGAAGTGCTTGTAAGCCCGTCGGGATACTGAACAGGTCTGCTAGCAGCGGGTAAATGAAAGAATGGCACCTAGACAACTTCGTCGGGGTACTGAACAGGCCTGCTGGCAGCGAAGCAATGTCGGGTACATGAAAATCTGTAAAAAATATAAGAAACCTCTTTAATGTCGTTTATTCTGATCTAGAACTTCTTGACAGGATACAGATGTCAGAGTGGGTTAAATGGCAACCCTGTCGAGGCTATGGACGCCTGTTGGCAGTAGTGGCTATGCCAACAGTATTGAAGATTTTATCTTTAATATCATGACTTGCTGACCTTAAGACTGTTATTGGTTTTCATCTTTTAAAACACTGCTGGAAAAAAATGATTGATAATGATGTTAGTACGATTTTCTGATTGTTATTTTAGAGTTAAAATTTTCTTTGATGTCCTAACCTAAATTTGTTTCTTTTGACAGAGATAACTGCTTCTACCAGTGGGTCGCCATTGTTGGCAGCCAAATCATTTTTTTTTATGGTCCTATAAGCTGCCTACACCTATGTCTTGCGAACATCAAGTTTTTCGTCGCATTTTTCAAATAGACGACACTTTCATTTATTGCGACATTTGCAAATTTGTCTTCATTAAGTTTTCACGACTGTAAGCGTGAAAAATTTTCCTTTCGAAGTCACATTTCGATCACTATCTGAATTGTCATGATATTTTTATCGATATTTCTACTGCACTTACTTTTTGTTTATCGTTATGTGGTTGAAAGGAGTTTTGAACTATGCTCATTGGACATTTTTATATTGATTGCATAACTTGATTTTATTAAGTTTGTGAGGCATTGAGCATATGGATTTATACTTTTTATGACTTCCCTAATCATTGATTCTATGAATTGCATAGGGGTTATGATTTATTTTTGTTTTTGTATATATGATCTAATCCTTATGATAATATTTTCCTGACTTATTGGCTTGTCAACTATATGAATTCGTTTTGGCACTTTGATTAAACTTTTGATTATATACATTGGCGCATAATGATTTTGGTATGATCTATATGTCGAATGTTTTGAACACTATGGCATAGTGTTGGCGCGTATTGATATGCACATTACATTTGATTGGTTGTACGCATAACTCAATGGTTGAACTATTATGATTGTTTGAACAGCTATGAAATTTTGCGGTTGTACTTGGATAATGAATGTTATGTATGGCAATGAATAACTCCACCACCTTCGCATGCTTGCATTAAAGCTTACCCCTTTTGCTCATTCATTGCTCTTGGTTCGGGTAGCTCTGTTACTGTGTGTGTTGGTGAATTCGAACCCTTCCCTTACTATGCGCTCGATTCATGGCACCAGTCGTCCGAGTTGAACGCAATTGGAGCCAAGCTCTGTTAATGTTTGACAATGCCCGTAGTGACCTCGAGGAAATTGGGTGGCTTACCTTTGTGGAACGTTTCGAGGGTTTTAACCTTTGCGTGGCTTGACATTTTTCCATGACCTTCGATGGCTGTCGAGCCAAGGTCGACGATATACAATTGGAAATTGATGAAGAGTTTATCAATCTTCCTACGGGTTTTCCCGCCACTGGACAATGATGGTCCAAGAATTGCAAATTCGAGGAAGTCCCATGGACACTGCTCTTCCAGTCACGAAAAATCACCTCCTGTGATAGAGGTTTGCCCATAACTATGCTCAAAAAATGTTGGCATGATTTATTGATGATAATCAAGTAGTTTGTGACCTGCGAAGGTCACTATGGGCTGGTGTTCTTCCACCACCTACGTTTGCTTATGGTTTTTATGGGATACTCTCTCAATATTCCCTATTATTTGCATTGAAGCCTGTTTAAAATGTCGAAGAAGTACAAAAGAAACCAGGATAATAGTAGCCTTTTTCATTATGGGCTTATCAAGCTCATCGTTGTCTATCATTTGAGTTTGCACAAGGATAGTTGGAGCAATTTCATTGCTCGGAATGGTTTTGAGGATTCGAACCCTACACAGGTTGACAAACCTGTGATGAGTGAGGTCAAGGCTGTACCCCCGGTGCCCTACCATGTCCTTCTGCCTAAACCCTCGACTAACCCCCTATCGAGCTTAACCCTATCGTGTTGAGTGAGGACTCCGATTCGGAAGTAGAGCATTTCTTGGCTAGTGAATACCCCTATTCGCAAGGTTTGTGTGCCAAACCCTCGTATGACTTTGTGTCAAACCTACCCCCTTGCCTAAAGGACAACCCTAACTACCCAGGCATTAAGTTGCCTTGTGAGACCCTCAGTCATTTGCCCAAACCCTCTCTTGCTCTGTCTAAACCTACAGTGCCACCCTGTGATCAATGCAATTCGTGGTTGGAGCGATATTATAATGATGTCCCAATACTCCAGTCAAGGATTCAGTCACTAGAGGACCAGATTGTAGCCCTGAGTAGTCAAAAGGCCAAGCTACAAGCGACAGATAAGAAACAAAAGACGATCGGCTCCATCTTGTTTAAAAATGTGGAATCAGCACCGACTGTTGTAAACTCCAAGCTGGCATGATTGAGCAGCCTCGTCGCTACATAGGCATGTTATGATATCATTTGTTTTTGTAAATAATCTAGGTTTGTATAACGATTTCATTTCAATTTCAAACAACTCTATTCACATCATTGAATGGATCTGTTACATTGCATGCATTCTATATATGGACTGGCTTTGAATAAAACAAATTCCGATTCAATATATGATATGGTTATTCCCAGTTTAGCAATCAATAGATTTTTATTGGATTTGAGTGATCTTTGCTTGAATTTGATTGATTGGCTTACCTTGTTAAGGTGACAAAATTAATAGTTTACCTTCGAATGATTTGTTTTGTATCATGCTCATATTGGATTTGGTTATGATCTGTGTGCTATAGTTGATAAACGGTCTTATTGAGTTTAATTGTTAAGATTTTTCTCGTATTCGATTTCATTATCATTGGTATGCTATGACTATTAAATGTTTCGGGAGGATACCTGTTACAATGATGTTCTATATTTGAATGATTCCAAGTTAATTGATCTTGTTTCTTTGATAAAAACAATATGCTCAAATGACATCCGCGCTTGAATTGGAAATGAATCCGAATCATAACAATTGGGTGAAAATCCTTAGCTAAATCGATTCGTTTTTGTTCTAAATTGACAAATTCGTTTTATGAATATATTTCAGATTATAATTGATGCTCTGTATTTTTAATTTGTGAAATGAATCGGTCAAAATCTGTTGCGATTCGTTTGATTAAAATGATTGTGATCAAAATTAATCGATCATGTCTATTGATTGTGCAAGAATCAATAATCGAAATCTATGACAAATCCTGTTTAATTGATCCTGTCACGTTTTTGGTTATGTGTCGGTTATGGTTTGAATTCGTTCACAGTTATCGTGATCATCCTGTTCGATGCAAGTATAACGAAGCGTTTGCTATTTGTTATGTTTTCGATTGAATATCAAAGAGATCTCATTCGATTTGTTGAGACACGATTATGATGATGTTACATAAGATTTCATTTACCCGACTTGTAACAATAATCGGAAAATGGTTGTGTTGGATTAGATCGTATCACATACGATATGTTTCATTATCGGTTTCAATTGAATGTGAAAAAGTCTTGTTACTGTTCGATTATGAAAGACCCGATTTTATGGTAACAGAAGAACAGAGTATGCCTATCTCTGTGTTCGGTTGAATCAATTTTGATCCTGTTTAATGTTAAAT
>ML805665.1:64668-89631 GCA_009831015.1 Picea engelmannii
GTTGAATTATTAAGTATAAGTTTTTTCATAACAGGTTTCCCTTATTGCAGAGATTTATAAATCATATAATTGTTATGATTTTTTATGTCTTGTTTGTCCTGTAAACAACTCAAAGAGCAGTGCAGCCTATCGTTTACGAGAAGATTCTGGATCATCCGGTGCAAGTTTCCTTCCTCCGACCATCGTCGAAGTCATCATACATTGGACAAATCTGGAGCATTTCCAGGTATGTTTGTTGTTTCTTTGTCTAGTATATTTGTTAGTATTTTAGTTAGATATATTAGAATTAGTATATTAGATCGTTTAATTTCAGTAAGTTTATTTCTTATTTATAAAATCGAAAAATCAAAATAAATACCTTTCTCTGCCTTAGGGTAGATTGCAAATGAGTTTTCCAGGTTTTATTTAAATCTGCATTTTGTGAATATTGTATATTTTGTAGATAAGATGATATTTCAGGAAGTAGTTAGTATAATATTAGTTAGTAGTTTGTATATATAGATAGTAGATTAGTTAGTTTGTTTAATAGTTAGTTTTAATTGTATTAGTTAGCTTAGTTTGTTTTATTTAGTTTTAGTTAGTTTATTTTATTTGTTTTAGTTAGATTAGTTAGTTTAGATTTGTTTTCTCTTTGGTTTTCCTAGGACCTTAGATCGGCTAATGGAGCCGCTAAACCTGTCAAGGTGGTTCATTCCGAATGACTTGGGTTATTAGACAACCCCAGACCGGTTCCACTCTCTCAGTTGATGGACGGTCAATTTCGCCCGTCAACAAATGGAGCTAGAAGTAGGGCCTAAACTTAATTAATGGAACGAGGTGGTCGTAAGACTCCTTCCCCCTCCTAATCGCTCATCTATAGTGACTAGAAACATTTCACACGATAATATTCCCCATCAAACAACAAATACTTCAACCGAAGATCCGCAGATCACAGTTGAGCCAGCAACCCCTAATCCTACAGGTGGTGACTTAGAAGAGATTGTCCGCCGATCTCTTATTAAAACACATAGTGCCTTATCTAGTTTGAGGCAACCAAACAATCTGTGGGGTCGACCTTTGGAATTCTCTGATATCAGAGAACAATTAGGTGACACTAACCTCACTATGAATCCTATAGATCCAATCACAAATCCTGCTGCAGGAGGATCTGGGATACCTCCTTCACCACCTCTATCATCTCCTTCCTCTTCTGGAGGAGATTCCTCTTCTGATGAAGGCAATTCACCTTCTCAGCCTTCCACACCCACTACCCCGATGGCAAATTAGAACAACCCTGCTAGACCCTGGTTGGACCAGGATGCTCTAGCTGTACCTAGAGCCCAAAACCTTTTACCTAAGCACTCGGAGAAATGGCTTCCCAAGTTTGTTCTTGACTCCAAACAGATAGCTGAAGATCATATCAAAAAATTTATGTTAGCCATTAGACTCCGTAATGTTGAACATGAAGACATTGTCTGTAGGTTGTTCCCTTATACTTTCGAGGTTAATGCATCCACTTGGTACTTTTCCCAGCAACCCCATACCATCGTGTCTTGGGAAAAATTTGAGTCATACTTTTTTGAAAAGTTCGGAGACGGTAAACCTCCAGAAGTCTTGTTTATGGACCTTTCTAGCCTAAAAATGAACCCGAAAGAAAAATTTAAAGATTTTAATCAATGATTCTTGACGCTTAAAAACTGAATCCCTGTGGATTCCATGCCTTCTGAGAGCCTTATGATAGCTTACTATACTAAAGCTTTACATCAAAGTATAGCTATTTGGGTTAAACAATCTAAGAATTCCACGTTGTTAGAGGCCTTCGAGGAGGCTATCCAGATAGAAAAGACATACTTAGTCTTAAGGACTCCTCTAGCAACGAAACTAAGACTGTGTCTTCTTCCAAAAAGAAGATTGAAATCCTCCCCATATCTACTCAAAGAAAAACACAACCTGAAAACTCTGATTTGGAAAACCTAACTAAAGTTGTACAAAAACTGTCTAATCAAGTTATAGACTTAAAAAGGTCGACTGAAGAAGCTACCTCGAGTAAAGGACCCTACAAACCTCCTTTCTGAAAGCCCTTTCCTACCAATCGACCTAACCCAACCACCGAAGGCGTTAACCTATAAAGTTTTCAATGTGCTCTTCAAACAATTCTAGATGCCCAAGACAACTTGATGCCTCCTGAGATTCCTGAGGAGGTAGTTGAACCAGAGACAGTTCAAGAAGAAGAGTCTTCTCCAAACATTTTTGGGCACTTCTCGGATAGCATCTTCTAAGCCAACTTCGAGACTGTTCACCCTTATAACACTAGGAGTAAGACATCAAATAAACCTTCTACAGAGAACACTACAACTTCGCCCCCAAAGCAATCTAAATCAGTTGAACCGAAACAGAGTAATGTGAACCCTAAATTAGATTATGATGTTGTTGAAGATCTTAAAAAGTTAAGGGCTAACATTTCTATCTATGAGTTGTTGAAGTTTCCATTTTTGTTACAAAAAATGTTGCAAAATATTTCAGAAAATGGAAAGAATGGTAATTCTAATGGTAACAAGGCTGTGCAAAGCAAAGTTCCGCATAAGACTTCCACTAAAAACCATCCTGATCCTCAAGATAAAGGAAGCCTTCCTGTAGCCCCTGTAAATAATGTAAATAATGTAAATAATGTAAATAATTCTGATAAAATAGTCTTAGAAACTACGAGTAAAAGGCCACAAGCTACTACTCTTAGTACTCGTAAGAATGTACCTACTTTTGTTTTAACTTTTGAGATTTTCAATAGAAACGTGCATAATTGTATGGTTGACTCAGGGGCATCCTCCAATGTGATGCCTTGGTCTGTATGCCAAAAGATTAACGCTGAAGTGGAACCATCTACTTTAAAAATCATACAATTTGATAGGACAAATATTAATGTTATAGGCGAACTAAAAAATGTATTGATTAGATTATCGTCCAACATAAAGGTTCATCAAGTTATTGATATAATCGTTGTGGATATTCCGGAAGTATATGGCATGTTTTTAAGCAGGGACTGGTCGGAGCAACTACATGAATACTTTGCAACAGACTGGTCTCACTTATGGCTTCCAGAGAATGACAAGCCTAATAAAATCATAGTAAACCGTGAGCGCTACCTCAAGTTCACAGTCATTGATTTGAATGATCCTAATGAACCATACACACCCCCTACTGATTCACTTGAAGTACTACAAGGGATGCACACCTTCTTCGGCAACTTCACGGCCGAGGTTTCACCTATCATCAATCCAGAACAACAGTCCGAGATTGTAGCATTTGTGCAGCTCGCACCTTCCACGCATCAATCTCATGAACCCGATGCAAATCAAATTTGGTCTCTGTATTTCGACGGGTCAAAGTCCAAAGAAGGAGCCGGAGCAGGTTGCGTCATTATTGATCCGGCAGGTAACAAAACATTGATAGCATGTAGGTTCGAATTTGAATGTACTAACAATACTGCAGAATATGAGGCTCTACTTCAAGGTCTCAGAAAAGCTTTGGACATGAACATTCAAAATGTAACCGTCTTTGGCGACTCTGAAATAGTGGTTAGACAGGTGAGAGATTCTATCCACTGTCTTTCTCCGCATCTCAAAAGTTACCAGTCTAAGGTATGGAATTTAATGAGTAAATTTTCTGCTTTTAATATAAATTCCATTCCTAGATTGAATAACTCTGAAGCAGATTTGTTGGCTAATGTAGCTTCTGAACTCTTCCTGCAGAAGGATTGTCCCCAAACGCATTCTCAGTTGAGCTGCTATTTCAGCCATCCATTCCCGATAACGTCACCAACTGGAGAGTATTTGACGATGATCAGTAGATTATCAACTTTCTGCACATGGAAGAAACCTTCCAAGGTGTGGTGATAGATGAGCACACACACGATGACAATTTGCACGATTTCACGGTAATACCTTATCCGAAATCTCCTGAAGCTCTATCGGATATGGTAAACTCGATCCCAAAATCTGTAATTAGATTAGAGAAGTTTTATGATTTTGAAGATAAATTTAAAAAGACGGTCAATTGTAAAACCAATAGTTCCTTGTTATCTTATGAAAAAGTGAATTTAGGAACTGATGAAAATCCTCAGTGCATTAATCTAGGCTTGGGATGTTCTAGACAAGAAAAAGCTTCTTTTGTTAAATTATTTAAAGAATTTAAGGATGTCTTTGCATGGACGTATGATGATCTTAAAACGTTCGACCCTAATATCATACAACATGTCATCCCGATGAAGCCCCAAACCTTACCCTTCCAACAGAAACTTAGGAAAATGCACCCTAAACTAGAACCGACCATTCAAAAAGAATTGAATAAACTCCTAAGTGATAAAATATTTTTTCCTATTAGGCATACTCAATGGGTGTCCAATCTTGTCCCAGTTCGGAAGAAAAACGGGGAAATTCAACTTTGTGTCAATTTTCGGAACCTCAATAGAGCGTCTGACAAAGATAATTATCCTGTCCCACCCATGGAACAGATCCTTCAATAGGTATCTGGTGCCAAGAGGCTATCTTTATTGGAGGGTTACTCCAGATACAACCAAGTCCTGATGCCTCCACCAAACCAACTCAAAACTACCTTCCGTACCCCGTGGGGCACTTATGCTTATCGCAAAATGCCCTTTGGATTGATTAATGCTGGTGCTACCTTTCAGAGAGCAATGGACATTTCTTTTCGAGGCTTAATTAATCACTCTGTCTTAGTTTACTTAGATGATGTGATCGTTTATTCTAAAAACAAAGACGATCATCTAGCTCACTTACGAGCCGTTCTGCTACGATGTCGTAAATACGACATCTCCTTGAACCCCAACAAGTCCATCTTTGCAGTAGAACAGGGTAAATTACTAGGATTAATTGTGTCTAGTGATGGAATGATTATTGAGCCTGAGAGGACTCAAGTCATCGCTGAACTTCCCCCTCCTACATCTAAGAAATCCATGCAGTCTTTCCTAGGCCATATTAACTTCATAAAAAGATTTGTCCCCAGCTTCTCCGAAATGGTCAGGCCTCTACAGAACCTGATTAAGAAAGACACCCAATATCACTAGGGACACACAGAAAATCAAGCTTTTAGTTCCATAAAGAAGGCCATAATAGAGGCTCCGTCTCTCATGAGCCATGACTTCTCTCAAGATTTTACACTCTATACTTTTGCCTCTAATCGTTCCTATGCCACAGTCCTAACTCAGAAGAATTCTGAGAACAATGAAGTACCCATCGCCTTTATGAGTTCCTCTTTCAAAGGTGATGAGCTTAACTACCCAACAGTTGATCAGCAAGCCTACGCTGTTTTCAAAGCAGTTAAGCACTTTCGGTCCTATCTTTTGAAGTCAAGGACAAAAGTCATTGTCCCCTACCCTGCAGTAAGGAATTTGTTAGTGCAGAAGGAGTTAGGAGAGAAAAGAGCTAACTGGGTCACCTCCTTGCAGGAGTATGACTTAGAAATCACCCCATCTCAGATCGTGAGAGGCCAAGGGTTATGTAAATTGGTTGTTGATTTAGAAACAGGACAGCAAGAAGATAGCGATACGTCAAACCTAGAACAACGCGATCAAAGTATGATCTGTTGCGCACAAAACCTCGTTAGTCCCTGGTACAATGATATTAGATTCTGTCTTGAACATGGGTCAGCACCCGGTCACCTCGACCCCGCCAAAAGAAGATCATTGAGACTAAAGTCCGCCTCTTTTCATCTAATTAACGGTGTACTGTTTCGTCAGAATTTTGACGACATACTGATGCGCTGTCTCGAGAAAGGCAAAGCAGAAAAAGTCTTGCTTGAGTTGCATGCAGGAGAAGCTGGTGGTCACTTCGATGGTGACACTTCTGCTCATAAGGTTTTAAGAGCCGGTTATTACTGGCCCACATTTTTTAGGGACGCCCATGCCTTGTGTCGTAAATGTATCACCTATCAAAAAGCATTAGAGCGGTTGCAAAACCCAGCCTTTCCCTTGCAACCCGTTTCAGTAGAGTCTCCTTTCCAGCAATGGGGCCTTGATATCATAGGTCCTGTTAACCCTCCATCCTCGCAATAGCACAAGTATATTGTGACAACCATAGACTACTTTACACGATGGTCTGAAGCTGCTGCGCTAAGAACTGTTAACACCAGTCAGGTAATCGCTTTTCTAAAATCGAATATTATCACTCATTTCGGTACTCCTGATTGTCTAGTATTTGATAACGCTTCATACTTTTCTTCTCTTGATATGAGCGAGTTCGCTTTGGATAAAGGAATAAAGCTGAAGTATTCTGCTAGTTACTACCCCTAGGGCAACGGCTTAACAGAATCAACTAACAAGAACTTGATTAAAATAATCAAGAGAACTGTGGCTGAAAATCACAAGAATTGGCACAATGCACTGCTGAATGCACTGTGGGCTGATAGGGTAACACCCAAATCCGCTATAGGTAACTCCCCCTTTTTTCTCGTTTATGGCAGAGAAGCAATTCTGCCACCTCACATTCTTCTTCCTTCGCTTTAGTTGTCACAAAAGGTCCAAGAAGAAGATTGTCCCCCTTTAGAAAGTTGAATTAACGCTTTGATGAAGTTGGAAGAAGTAAGAGCCGAGGCTAAGCGTAAGTTAGATCAACATCAACAATTGATTAAAAGCTGGTTCAATTCTAATTCTGCTTCTGATAGGAATTTTGAAGTAGGCGATCTCGTCTTGAAGTGGGATAAACCACACGAAGGAAAGGGTGAGCACACTAAATTTCAAAACTTATGGCTTGGATCCTTTTTAATTGCTTAAAAGTTGGGTCCTAGTTCCTTTCGATTGCAGAATCTTGAAGGGCAGCTTGACACCTACCCGGTGAATGGCCAAGCCTTGAAGAGATACTTTGCTTGATAACTACCCTTGTATATTATGTATATATTTTTGCTTTTGTTTGTGTTTTCGTTTTCTTTCTATTTCTATTTTGATTTGAATTGATCAGTTTGTGTTTTTGGGCATACACATAACTGTACACTGACCTATTCAGACAAAGACGATAGAAAATTTCTTTGCTGAAATAACTTTTGAAAATTTGTACAAACATCAATGGTATATATTTGAAACTGATGTCTATGTTGGAAAATTTTTGTGTTTGAAAGAAGTGTATTGATTTCAATCTATTAGCAAAGCTCATCATGATCATCTATTATCTATTTATGTTGTCCCTTTTCTGTAAAGGAATGACTCAAAAGATGTCTCCCTGTCATAGGAAGTGTTTTAGAAATAAAACATCTCTTGAGCATAATAAAGGATAGTGCTAAAAAATTATGATGAGATCTAAAAGATGCTAAAATATCAAGACTTTTAGCGTCACCCCGCTCAGCTATATATCTACAACAAAAAAAATTTATTAATAAAGAGCTGTGGGAAGTGCTTGTAAACCCGCCGGGATACTGAACAAGTCTGCTGGCAGCAGGTAAATGCAAGCATGGCGCCAAGACAACTTCGTTGGGGTACTGAATAGGCCTTCTAGCAGTGAAGCAATGTCGGGTACATGCAAATCTGTAAAAAATATAAGAAACCTCTTTAATGTCCTTTATTCTGATCTAGAACTTCTTGAGAGGATACAGATGTCAGAGTGGGTTAAATCGAAACCCTGCCGAGGCTATGGATGCCTGCTAGCAGTAGTGGCTATGCCAACAGTATTGAAGATTTTATCTTTAATATCATGACTTTCTGACCTTAAGACTGTTATTGGTTTTCATCTTTTAAAACACTGCTGGAAAAAAATGATTGATAATGATGTTAGTACGATTTTCTGATTGTTATTTTTGACTTAAAATTTTCTTTGATGTCCTAACCTGAATTTGTTTCTTTTGACAGAGATAACTGCTTCTACCAGTGTGTCGCCATTGTTGGCAGCCAAATCAATTTTTTTTATGGTCCTATAAGCTACCTACACCTATGTCTTGCGAACATCAAGTTTTTCGTCGCATTTTTCAAATAGACGACACTTTCATTTATTGCGACATTTGCAAATTTGTCTTCATTAAGTTTTCACGACTATAAGCGTGAAAACTTTTCCTTTCGAAATCACATTTTGATCACTATTTGAACTGTCATGATCTTTTTATCGATATTTCTACCGCACTTACCTTTTGTTTATCGTTATGTGGTTGAAAGGATTTTTGAACTATGCTCATTGGACATTTTTATATTGATTGCATAACTTGATTTTATTAATTTTGTGAGGCATTGAGCATATGGATTTATCCTTTTTATGACTTGCCTAATCATTGATTCTATCAATTGCATAGGGGTTATGATTTATATTTGTTTTTGTATATATGATCTAATCCTTATGATAATATTTTCCTGACTTATTGGCTTGTCAACTATATGAATTCGTTTTGGCACTTTGATTAAACTTTTGATTATATACATTGGCGCATAATGATTTTGGTATGATCTATACGTTGAATGTTTTGAACACTATGGCATAGTGTTGGCGTGTATTGATATGCACATTACATTTGATTGGTTGTACGCATAACTCAATGGTTGAACTGTTATGATTGTTTGAACAGCTATGAAATTTGGCGGTTGTACTTGTATAATGAATGTTATGCATGGCAGTCAATAACTCTACCACCTTCGCATGCTTGCATTAATGCTTACCCCTTTTGCTCATTCATTGCTCTTGGTTCGGGTAGCTCTGTTACTGTGTGTGTTGGTGAATTTGAACCCTTCCCTTACTATGCGCTCGACTCATGGCACCAGTTGTCCGAGTTGAACCCAATGGGAGCCAATCTCTATTAATGTTTGACAATGCCCGTTGAGGAAAATCGGTGGCTTACCTTTGTGGAATGTTTCGAGGGTTTTAACCTTTACGTGGCTTGACAGTTTGCCATGACCTTCGATGGCTGTCGAGCCAAGGTCGATGATATACAATTGGAAATTGATGAACAATTTATCAGTCTTGCTACAGGTTTGCCCGCCACTGGACAACGATGGTACAAGAATTGCAAAGTCGAGGAAGTCCCATGGACACTGCTCTTCCATTCACGAAAAATCACCTCATGTGATAGAGGTTTGCCCATAACTATGCTCAAACAACGTTTGCATGATTTATTGATGATAATCAAGTAGTTTGTGACCTGCGAAGGTCGCTACGGGCTGGTGTTCTTCCACCACCTACGTTTGCTTATGTTTTTTATGGGATACTCTCTCAATATGCCCTATTATTTGCATCGAAGCCTGTTTAAAATGTCGAAGAAGTACAAAAGAAACTAGGCTGATAGTAGCCTTTTTCATTATTGGCTTATCAAGCTCATCGTGGTCTGTCATTTGAGTTTGCACGAGGATAGTTGGAATAATTTCATTGCTCGGAATGGTTTTGAGGATTCGAACCCTACACAGGTTGACAAACCTGTGGTGAACGAGGTCAAGGTTGTACCCCCGTGCTATAGTTGATAAACGGTCTGATTGAGTTTGATTGTTAAGATTTTGCTCGGATTCGATTTCATTATCATTGGTATGCTATGACTAGTAAATGTTTCRGGAGGATACCTGTTACRATGYTRTTMTATATTTGAATGATTMCAAGTTAATTGATCHTGTTTCTTTGATRAAAACAATAYGMTCAAATGAMATCYRCRCTTGAATTGGAAATGAATCCGAATCATAACAATTGGGTGAAAATCCTTAGCTAAATCGATTCGTTTTTGTTCTAAATTGACAAATTCGTTTTATGAATATATTTCAGATTATAATTGATGCTTTGTATTTTTAATTTGTGAAATGAATTGGTCAAACTCTGTTGCGATTCATTTGATTAAAATGATTGTGATCAAAATTAATCGATCCTGTCTGTTGACTGTGCAAGAATCAATAATCGAAATCTATGACAAATCCTATTTGATTGATCCTGTCACGTTTTTGGTTATGTGTCGGTTATGGTTTGAATTCATTCACAGTTATCGTGATCATCCTGTTTGATGCAAGTATAACGAAGCTTTTTCTATTTGTTATGTTTTCGATTGAATATGAAAACGATCTCATTCAATTTGTTGAGACACGATTATGATGTTGTTACATAAGATTTCATTTACCCGACTTGTAACAATAATCGAAACAAGGTAGCTCTTTCTTTGCATTCGATTAAATGATTTGAATCTTGTTGCTATATCATTACAGCTATAATAAGTGGAAAATGGTTGTGTTGGATTAGATCGTATCACATACGATATGTTTCATTATCAGTTTCAATTGAATGTGAAACAGTCTTGTTACTGTTCAATTATGAAAGACCCGATTTTATGGTAACAGAAGAACAGAGTATGCCTATCTCTGTGTTCGGTTGAATCAATTTTGATCATGTTTAATGTTAAATGATAAAATCATTTTGATTCGTTCTCAAGTAATTATTGGATGTCAACTGAATTAAACCTCATTCAAAGTTTCGATTTGAATTTATATCCAATTCTGTATACTCTTTTAGACTAGCTACAGAATCAGATGATTCTGTAGCTATGTCTGTAGAATTAGATTTTTATTGTTTTGTTAATAAAATATCTCTCTAACTCGTTATTTTTGGTCTATTACAGGTGAATTCGAAATTGCATTGGATTTGATGAGCAGTTAGAGGATATTTGAAATATTTTACTTGCATTTTTAATTTCCTAGTTTAGTTGAACATTGGGAGATCTTCCCAGATTTTTGTAAAATAGTTTTAACTTCCATAGGGAGGTTTTACCCTATGGAGAAACTTATAAATACCTATTATTTTTGTAATAATAGGATCCTCATTCATGGGAGAACAAGGATATGGAATTTTAATACAGACTGAGACATAATTTGATATTCTGCTACAGCTTTAGCTTCTCATAATATCAATATTTTGTTTTATGTTTATGTGTATCAATTTGCATTTGGTTAATGACTAATTTAGCTATCTTAGAATTTTTCAAATCATATAATTTAATCAATATAATCCATATATGATTTCTTCCCAGTATGTAAAAAACATAGCAATTGCTCGATTCAGTTTGTGAATGACAGGTTTCTCTTCTTCATAAGTTGAATTATTAAGTATAAGTTTTTGCATAACAGGTTTCCCTTATTGCAGAGATTTACAAATCATATAATTGTTATGATTTCTTATGTCTTGATTGTCCTGTAAACAGCTCAAAGAGCAGTGCAGCCTATCGTTTACGAGAAGCTTCTGCATCATCCGGTGCGAGTTTCCTTCCTCCGACCAGCTTCGAAGTCATCATACACAGGACAAATCTGGAGCGTTTCCAGGTCTGTTTGTTGTTTCTTTGTTAGTATTTTAGTTAGATATATTAGAATTAGTATATTAGATCGTTTAATTTCAGTAAGTTTATTTCTTATTTATAAAATCGAAAAATCAAAAGAAATACCTTTCTCTGCCTTAGGGCGGATTGCAAATGAGTTTTCCAGGTTTTATTTAAATCTGCATTTTGTGAATATTGTATATTTTGTAGATAAGGTTATATTTCAGGAAGTAGTTAGTATAATATTAGTTAGTAGTTTGTATATATAGATAGTAGATTAGTTAGTTTGTTTAATAGTTAGTTTTAATTGTATTAGTTAGCTTAGTTTGTTTTATTTGTTTTAGTTAGATTAGTTAGTTTAGATTTGTTTTCTCTTTGGTTTTCCTAGGACCTTGGATCGGCTAACAGAGCTGCTAAACCTGTTAGGCTGGTTCATTCCAAACGGCTTGGGTTATTAGACAACCCCGGACTGGTTCCACTCTCTCAGTTGACGGACGGTCAATTTCGCCCATCAACAAATGGCGCTAGAAGGAGGGCCTGAAATTAATTAATGGCAGGAGGTGGTCGTAAGACTCCTCCCCCCCCCTAATCACTCCCCTATAGTGACTAGAAGCCGTTCACATGATAATATTCCCCTTCAAACAGCAAATACTTCAACCGAAGATCCGCAGATCACAGTTGAGCCAGCAACGCCTAATCTTATAGGTGATGACTTAGAAGAGATTGTCCGTCGATCTCTTATTAAAACACATAGTGCCTTAGCTAGTTTGAGGCAACCAAACCGTCTGTGGGGTCGACCTTTGGAATTCTCTAATATCAGAGAACAATTTGGTGACACTAACCTCACTGTGAATCCTATAGATCCAATCACAAATCCTGCTGCGGGAGGATATGGGATACCTTCTTCACCACCTCCATCATCTCCTTCCTCTTCTGGAGAAGATTCCTTTTCTGACGAAGGCAATTCACCTTCTCATCCTTCTACACCCACTACCCCGATGGAAAATTAGAACAACCCTGCTAGACCTTGGTTGGACCAGGATGCTGTAGCTGTACCTGGAGCCCAGCACCCTTTACCTAAGCACCTGGAGAAATGGCTTCCCAAGTTTGATCCTGACTCCAAACAGATAGCTGAAGATCATATCAAAAAATTTGTGTTAGTCATTAGACTCCACAATGTTGAACATGAAGATGTTGTCTGTAGGTTGTTCCCTTATACTTTTTAGGGTAATGCATCCACTTGGTACTTTACCGAGCAACCCCATACCATCGTGTCTTGGGAAAAATTTGAGTCATGCTTTTTGGAAAAGTTCGGAGACCGTAAACCTCCGGAAGTCTTGGTCATGGACCTTTCTAGCCTAAAAATGAACCAAAAAGAAAAAGATAAAGATTTTAATCAAATATTCTTGACGCTTAAAAACCGAATCCTTGTGGATTCCATGCCTTCTGAGAGTCTTATAATAGCTTACTATACTAAATCTTTACATCAAAGTATAGCTATTTGGGTTAAATGATCTAAGAAAGCCACGTTGTTAGAGGCCTTCGAGGAGGCCAGCCAGATAGAAAAAGACATACTGAGTCTTAAGGACTCATCTAGCAACGAAACTTAGACTGTGTCTTCTTCCAAAAAGAAGATTTAAATCCTCCCCAGACCTACTCAAAGCAAAACACAACCTGAAAACTCTGATTTGGAAAACCTAACTAAAGTTGTACAAAAACTGTCTAATCAAGTCATAGACTTAAAAAGGTCGACTGAAGAAGCTACCTCGAGTAAAGGACCCTAAGAACCTCCTTTCCGAAAGCCCTTTCCTACCAATCGACCTAACCCAACCACTGAAGGCCTTAATCTAGAAAGTTTGCAATGTGCTCTTCAAACAATTCTAGATGCCCAAGACAACTTGATGCCTCCTGAGATTCTTGAGGAGGTAGTTGAACCAGAGACAGTTCAAGAAGAAGAGTCTTCTCCAAACATTTTTGGGCACTTCTCGGATAGCATCTTCCAAGACAACTTCGAGACTATTCACCCTTATAACACTAGGAGTAAGACAACAAATAAACCTTCTATAGAGAACACTACAACTTCGCCCCCAAAGCAATCTAAATCAGTTGAACTGAAACAGAGTAATGTGAACCCTAAATTAGATTATGATGTTGTTGAAGATCTTAAAAAGTTAAGGGCTAACATTTCTATCTATGAGTTGTTGAAGTTTCCATTTTTGTTACAAAAAATGTTGYAAAATRTTTCRRAAAATKGCAAGAATGGTAATTCTAATKGTAACAAGGBTGTGCAAAGCAAAGTTCCGCAGAAGACTTCCACTAAAAACCATCCTGATCCTCAAGATAAAGGAAGCCTTCCTGTAGCCCCTGTAAATAATGTAAATAATGTAAATAATTCTGATAAAATAGTCTTAGAAACTACGAGTAAAAGGCCACAAGCTACTACTCTTAGTACTCGTAAGAATGTACCTCCTTTTCTTTTAACTTTTGAGATTTTCAATAGAAACGTGCATAATTGTATGGTTGACTCAGGGGCATCCTCCAATGTGATGCCTTGGTCTGTATGCCAAAATATTATGATTGAAGTGGAACCATCTACTTTAAAAATCATACAACTTGATCGGACAAATGTCAATGTTATAGGCGAACTAAAAAATGTACTGATTAGATTATCGTCCAACCCAAAGGTTCATCAAGTTATTGATATAATCGTTGTGGATATTCTGGAAGTGTATGGCATGTTTTTAAGCAAGGACTGGTCGGAGCAACTACATGGATACTTCGTAACAGACTGGTCTCACTTATGGCTTCTAGAGAATGAAAAGCCTGATAAAATCAGAGTAAACCGTGAGCGCTACCTCAAGTTCACAGTCACTGA
Organism: Picea engelmannii; assembly: GCA_009831015.1. Lineage (NCBI taxonomy): Eukaryota > Viridiplantae > Streptophyta > Pinopsida > Pinales > Pinaceae > Picea > Picea engelmannii. The sequence goes on from ML805665.1 coordinate 78,785, forward strand.
TTTGAATGATCCTAATGAACCATACACACCCCCTATTGATTCACCTAAAGTACAAGGGATGGACACCTTCTTCGGCAACTTCATGGCTGAGGTTTCACCTATCATCAATCCAGAACAACAGTCTGAGATCGTAGAATTTGTGCAGCCCACACCTTCCACGCATCAATCTCATGAACCCGATGCAAATCAAATTTGGTCTCTGTATTTCGATGGGTCAAAGTCCAAAGAAGTAGCCGGAGTAGGTTGCGTCATTATTGATCCGGCAGGTAACAAAACATTGATAGCAGGTAGGTTGGAATTTGAATGTACTAACAATACTACAGAATATGAAGCTCTACTTCAAGGTCTCAGAAAAGCTTTGGACATGAACATTCAAAATTTAACCGTCTTTGGCGACTCTGAAATAGTGGTTAGACAGGTGAGAGATTCTATCCATTGTCTTTCTCCACATCTCAAAAGCTACCAGTCTGAGGTATGGAATTTAATGAGTAAATTTTCTGCTTTTAATATAAATTCCATTCTTAGATTGAATAACTCTGAAGCAGATTTGTTAGCTAATGTAGCTTCTAAATTTCTTCCTGCAGAAGGATTGTCCCTAGACGCATTCTCAGTTGAGCTGTTGTTTTGACCATCCATTCCTGATAACGTCACCAACTCGAGAGTATTTGACGATGATCAGTAGATTATCAACTTTTTGCACATGGAAGAAACCTTCCAAGGCGCGGTGATAAACGAGCACACACATGACGACAATTTGCGCGATTTCATGGTAATACCTGATCCGAAATCTCTTGAAGCTCTATCGGATATGGTAAACTCGATCCCAAAATCTGTAATTAGATTAGAGAAGTTTTATGATTTTGAAGATAAATTTAAAAAGACGGTCAATTGTAAAACCAATAGTTCCTCGTTATCTTATGAAAAAGTGAATTTAGGAACTGATGAAAATCCTCAGTGCATTAATCTAGGCTTGGGATGTTCTAGACAAGAAAAAGCTGCTTTTGTTAAATTATTTAAAGAATTTAAGGATGTCTTTGCATGGATGTATGATGATCTTAAAACGTTTGACCCTAATATCATACAACATGTCATCCCGATGAAGCCCCAAACCTTACCCTTCCAACAGAAACTGAGGAAAATGCACCCTAAACTAGAACCGACAGTTCAAAAAGAATTGAATAAACTCCTAAGTGCTAAAATAATTTTTTCTATTAGGCATACTCCATGGGTGTCCAATCTTGTCCCAGTTCGAAAGAAAAATGAGGAAATTCGACTTTGTGTCGATTTCCGGAACCTCAATAGAGCGTCTGACAAAGATAATTATCCTATCCCACCCATGGAACAAATCCTTCAACAGGTATCTGGTGCCGAGAGGCTATCTTTATTGGATGGTTTCTCTGGATAGAACCAAGTCCTGATGTCTCTGCCAGACCAACTCAAAACTACCTTCTGTACCCCATGGGGCACTTATGCTTATCGCAAAATGCCCTTTGGATTGATTAATGTTGGTGCTACCTTTCAGAGAGAAATGGACATTGCTTTTCGAGGCTTAATCAATCACTCCGTCGTAGTTTACTTAGATGATGTGACCATTTATTCTAAAAACAAAGACGATCATCTATCTCACTTACGAGTCGTCATGCTACGATGTCGTAAATACGGCATCTCCTTGAACCCCAAAAAGTCCATCTTTGCAGTAGAACAGGGTAAATTACTATGATTCATTGTGTCTAGTGATGGAATGATTATTGAACCTGAGAGGACTCAAGTCATCGCTAAACTTCCCCCTCCTACATCTAAGAAATCCATGCAGTCTTTCCTAGTGCAGATTAACTTCGTAATAAGATTTGTCCCCAGCTTCTCTGAAATGGTCAGGCCTCTATAGAACCTGATTAAGAAAGACACCCAATATCACTGGGGACACACAGAAAATCAAGATTTTAATGCCATAAAGAAGGCCATAATAGATGCTCCGTCTCTCATGAGCCCTGAATTCTCTCAAGATTTTACACTCTATACTTTTGCCTCTGATCGTTCCTATGCCGCAAAACTAACTCAAAAGAATTCCAAGAACAATGAAGTACCCATTGCCTTTATGAGTTCCTCTTTCAAAGGTACTAAACTTAACTACCCAGAGGTTGATCGGCAAGCCTACACTATTTTCAAAGCAGTTAAGCACTTCCAGTCCTATCTTTTGAAGTCAAGGACGAAAGTCATTGTCCCCTACCCTGCAGTAAGGAATTTGTTAGTGCAGAAGGAGTTAAGAGAGAAAAGAGCTAACTGGGTCACCTCCTTGCAGGAGTATGACTTAGAAATCACCCCAGCTCATATCGTGAGAGGCCAAGGGTTATCTAAATTGGTCATTGATTCAAAAACAGGACAGCAAGAAGATAGTGATACGTCAAACCTAGAACAATGCGATCAAAGTATGATCTGTTGTGCACAAAACCTCGTTAGTCCCTAGTACGACGATATTAGATTCTGTCTTGAACATGGGTCATCACCTCGTCACCTCGACCCCGCAAAAAGAAGAGAGTTGAGACTAAAGTCCACCTCCTGTCATCTAATTAATGGTGTACTGTTTTGTCATAATTTTGATGGTGTACTGATGCGCTGTCTCGAGAAAGGCAAAGCAGAAAAAGTCTTGCTTGAGTTGCATGCAGGAGAATCTAGTGGTCACTTCGGTGGTGACACCACTGCTCATAAGGTTTTAAGAGATGATTATTACTAGCCCACACTTTTTAGGGATTCCCATGCCTTGTGTCGTAAATGTATCACCTGCCAGAAGGTATCAGGGCGGTTGCAAAAACCAACCTTTCCCTTGCAACCCGTTTCAGTAGATTCTCCTTTCTAGCAATGGGGCCTTGATATCATAGGTCCTGTTAACCCTCCATCCTCGCAATAGCACAAGTATATTGTGACAGCCATAGACTACTTTACACGATGGTCTGAAGCTGTTGCGCTAAGAACTGTTAACACAAGTCAGGTAATCTCTTTTCTAAACTCGAATATTATCACTCGTTTCGGTATTCTTGATTGTCTAGTCTTTGATAACGCTTCATACTTTTCTTCTCTTGAGATGAGCGAGTTCTCTTTGGAGAAAGGAATAAAGCTGAAGTATTCTTGTAGTTACTACCCCTAGGGCAACAGCTTAGCAGAATCAACTAACAAGAACTTGACTAAAATAATCAAGAGAACTGTGGCTGAAAATCACAAGAATTGGCACAATGCACTGTTGAATGCACTGTGGGCTGATAGGGTAACACCCAAAGCTGCTATAAGTAACTCCCCCTTTTTTCTCATTTATGGCAGAGAAGCAATTCTGCCACCTCACATTATTCTTCCTTCGCTTCAGTTGTCACAAAAGTTTCAAGAAGAAGATTGCCCCCCTTTAGAAAGTCGAATTAACACTTTGATGAAGTTGGAAGAAGTAAGAGCCCAAGCTAAGCATAATTTAGATCAACATCAACAATTGATTAAAAGCTGGTTCGATTCTAATTCTGCTTCTGATAGAAAATTTGAAGTAGGCGATCTCATCTTGAAGTGGGATAAAACACACGAAGGAAAGGGTGAGCACACTAAATTTCAAAACTTATGGCTTGGACCCTTTTTAATTGCTGAAAAGTTGGGTCCTAGTTCCTTTCGATTGTATAATATTGAAGGGCAGCTTGACACTTACCCGGTGAATGGCCAACCCCTGAAGAGATACTTTGCTTCATAACTACCCTTGTATATTATGTATATATTTTTGCTTTTGTTTGCGTTTTCGTTTGCTTTCTATTTCGATTTTGATTTGAATTGATCAGTTTGTGTTTTTGGGCATACACATACCTATACACTGACCTATTCACACAAAGATGATAGAAAATTTCTTCACTGAAATAACTTCTGAAAATTTGTACAAACATCAATGGTATATCTTTGAAACTGATGTCTATATTGGAAAATTTTTGTGTTTGAAAGAAGTGTACTGATTTCAATCTATTAGCAAAGCTTGTCCTGATCATCTATTATCTTTTTACGCTGTCCCTTTTCCATAAAGGAATGACTCAAAAGATGTCTCCCTGTCATAGGAAGTGTTTTAGAAATAAAACATCTCTAGAGCTTAATAAAGGACAGTGCTAAAAAATTCTGATGAGATCTAAAAGATGCTAAAATATCAAGACTTTCAGCATCACCCCGCTCAGCTATATATCTACAAAAAAAAAAATTTATTAATAAAGAGCTATGGGAAGTTCTTGTAAACCCGTCGGGATACTGAACAGCTCTGCTGGCAACGGGTAAATGCAAGAATGGCACCAAGACAAATTCGTCGGGGTACTGAACAGGCCTGCTGGCAGCGAAGCAATGTCGGGTACATGAAAATCTGAAAAAAATATAAGAAACCTTTTTAATGTCCTTTATTCTGATCTAGAACTTCTTGACAGGATACAGATGTCAGAGTGGGTTAAATGGCAACTCTGTCGAGGCTATGGACGCCTACTGGCAGCAGTGGCTATGCCAACAGTATTGAAGATTTTATCTTTAATATCATGACTTGCTGACCTTAAGACAGTTATTGGTTTTCATCTTTTAAAACACTGCTGGAAAAAAATGATTGATAATGATGTTAGTACGATTTTCTGATTATTATTTTTGAGTTAAAATTTTCTTTGATGTCCTAACCTGAATTTGTTTCTTTTGACATAGATAACTGCTTCTACCAGTGTGTCGCCATTGTTGGTAGCCAAATCAATTTTTTTTATGGTCATATAAGTTGCCTACACCTATGTCTTGCGAACATCAAGTTTTTCGTCGCATTTTTCAAATAGACGACACTTTCATTTATTGCAACATTTGCAAATTTGTCTTCATTAAGTTTTCATGACTATAAGCGTGAAAACTTTTCCTTTCGAAATCACATTTCAATCACTATCTGAACTGTCATGATCTTTTTATCGATATTTCTACCGCACTTACCTTTTGTTTATCGTTATGTGGTTGAAAGGAGTTTTGAACTATGCTCATTGGACATTTTTATATTGATTGCATAACTTGATTTTATTAATTTTGTGAGGCATTGAGCATATGGATTTATACTTTTTATGACTTGCCTAATCATTGATTCTATGAATTGTATAGGGGTTATGATTTATTTTTGTTTTTGTATATATGATCTAATCCTTATGATAATATTTTCCTGACTTATTGGCTTGTCAACTATATGAATTCGTTTTGGCACTTTGATTAAACTTTTGATTATATACATTGGTGCATAATGATTTTGGTATGATCTATACGTCGAATGTGTTGAACACTATGGCATAGTGTTGGCGCGTATTGATATGCACATTACATTTGATTGGTTGTACGCATAACTCAATGGTTGAACTATTATGATTGTTTGAACAGCTATGAAATTTGGCAGTTGTACTTGGATAATGAATGTTATGCATGGCAGTGAATAACTCCACCACCTTCGCATGCTTGCATTAATGCTTACCCTTTTTGCTCGTTCATTGCTCTTGGTTCGGGTAGCTCTGTTATTGTGTGTGTTGGTGAATTTGAACCCTTCCCTTACTATGCGCTTGATTCATGGCACCAATCGTCCGAGTTGAACCCAATGGGAGCCAAGCTCTATTAATGTTTGACAATGCCCATAGTGACCTCGAGGAAAATGGGTGGCTTACCTTTGTGGAACGTTTCGATGGTTTTAACCTTTGCGTGGCTCGAGAGTTTGCCATGACCTTCGATGGCTGTCGAGCCAAGGTCGACGATATACAATTGGAAATTGATGAATGGTTTATCAGTCTTGCTATGGGTTTGCCGGCCACTAGACAATGATGGTCCAAGAATTGCAAAGTAGAGGAAGTCCCATGGACACTGCTCTTCCAGTCACGAAAAATCACCTCCTGTGATAGAGGTTTGCCCATAACTATGCTCAAACAACGTTGGCATGATTTATTGATGATAATCAAGAAGTTTGTGACCTACAAAGGTCGCTATGGGCTGGTGTTCTTCCACCACCTGCGTTTGCTTATGGTTTTTATGGGATACTCTCTCAATATGCCCTATTATTTGCATCGAAGCCTGTTTAAAATGTTGAAGAAGTACAAAAGAAACCAGGCTGATAGTAGCCTTTTTCATTATGGGCTTATCAAGCTCATCGTGGTCTGTCATTTGAGTTTGCACGAGGATAGTTGGAGCAATTTCATTGCTCGGAATCGTTTTGAGGATTCGAACCCTACACAAGTTGATAAACCTATGGTGAGCGAGGTCAAGGCTGTACCCCCGGTTCCCTACCATGTCCTTCTGCCTAAACCCTCAGCCAACCCCCTGTCGATCTTAACCCTATCGTGTTGAGTGAGGACTCTGATTCGGAAGTAGAGCATTTCTTGGCTAGCGAATACCCCTATTCGCAAGGTTTGTGTGTCGAACCCTTGTATGACTTTGTGTCAAACCTACCCCCTTGCCTAAAGGAAGATCCTAACTACCCAGGCATTAAGTTGCCTTGTGAAACCCTCGGTCATTTGCCCAAACCCTCTCCTGCTTTGTCTAAACCTACAGTTTCACCCTGTGATCAATGAAATTCGTCTTTGGAGCGATATTATAATGATGTCCCAATACTCCAGTCAAAGATTCAGTCACTAGAGGACCAGATTGCAGCCCTAAGCAGTCAAAAGGCCAAGATACAAGCAACAGATAAGAAACAAAAGACGACCGGCTCCATCTTGTTTAAAAATGTGGAATCAGCCACGGTTTTTGTAAACTCCAAGCTGGCATGATTGAGCAGCCTCGTCACTACACAGGTATGTTATGATATCATTTGTTTTTGTAAATAATCTAGGTTTGTATAATGATTTGATTTCAGTTTCAAACAGCTCTGTTCACATCATTGAATGGCTTTGTTACATTGCATGCATTCTATATATGGACTGGCTTTGAATAAAACAAATTTCGATTCCATATATGATATGGTTATTCCAGTTTAGCAATCAATAGATTTTGATTGGATTTGATTGATCTTTGCTTGAATTTGATTGATTGGCTTACCTTGTTAAGGTGACAAAATTAATAGTTTGCCTTCGAATGATTTGGTTTGTATCATTCTCAAATTGGATTTGGTTATGATCCATGTGTTATAGTTGATAAACGGTCTGATTGAGTTTGATTGTTAAGATTTTACTCAGATTCGATTTCATTATCATTGGTATGCTATGACTAGTAAATGTTTCGGGAGGATACCTGTTACGATGATGTTCTATATTTGAATGATTCCAAGTTAATTGATCATGTTTCTTTGATAAAAACAATACACTCAAATGACATCTGCACTTGAATTGGAAATGAATCCGAATCATAACAATTGGGTGAAAATCCTTAGCTAAATCGATTCATTTTTGTTCTAAATTGACAAATTCATTTTATGAATATATTTCAGATTATATTTGATGCTCTGTATTTTTAATTTGTGAAATGAATCGGTCAAACTCTAATGCAATTCGTTTGATTAAAATGATTGTGATCAAAATTAATCGATCCTGTTTGTTGACTATGCAAGAATCAATAATCGAAATCTATGACAAATCCTGTTTGATTGATCCTGTCACGTTTTTGGTTATGTGTCGGTTATGGTTTGAATTCGTTCACAGTTATCGTGATCATCCTGTTCGATGCAAGTATAACGAAGCGTTTTCTATTTGTTATGTTTTTGATTGAATATCAAAACGATCTCATTCGATTTGTTGAGACACGATTATGATGTTGTTACATAAGATTTCATTTAACCGACTTGTAACAATAATCGAAACAAGGTAGTTCTTTCTTTGCATTCGATTAAATGATTGGAATCTTGTTGCTATATTGTTACAACTATAATAAGTGGAAAATTGTTGTGTTGGATTAGATCGTATCACATACAATATGTTTCATTATCGGTTTCAATTGAATGTGAAACAGTCTTGTTACTGTTCGATTATGAAAGACCCAATTTTATGGTAACAGAAGAACAGAGTATGCCTATCTCTGTGTTCGGTTGAATCAATTTTGATCCTATTTAATGTTAAATGATAAAATCATTTTGATTCATTCTCAAGTAATTATTGGATGTCAATTGAATTAAACCTCATTCAAAGTTTCAATTTGATTTTAATTCCGATTGTGTATACTATTTTAGACTAACTACAGAATCAGATGATTATGTACCTAAGTTTGTAGAATTAGATTTTTATTGTTTTGTTAATAAAATATCTCTCTAACTCGTTATTTTTGGTCTATTACAGGTGAATTTGAAATTGCATTGGATTTGATGAGCAGTTAGAGGATATTTGAAATATTTTACTTGCATTTTTAATTTCCTAGTTTAGTTGAACATTGGGAGATCTTCCCAGATTTTTGTAAAATATTTTTAACTTCCACAGGGAGGTTTTACCCTGTGGAGAAACTTATAAATACCTATTATTTTTGTAATAATAGGATCCTCATTCGTGGGAGAACAACGATATGGAATTTTAATACAGATTGAGACAGAATTTGATATTCTGCTACAACTTTAGATTCTCATAATATCAATATTTTGTTTTATGTTTATGTGTATCAATTTGCATTTGGTTAATGACTACTTTAGCTATCTTAGTATTTTGCAAATGATATAATTTAATCAATATAATCCATATCTGATTTCTTCCCAGTATGTAAAAAACATGGCAATTGCTCGATTCAGTTTGTGAATGACAGGTTTCTCTTCTTCGTAAGTTGAATTATTAAGTATAAGTTTTTGCATAACAGGTTTCCCTTATTGCAGAGATTTATAAATCATATAATTGTTATGATTTTTTATGTCTTGTTTGTCCTGTAAACAACTCAAAGAGAAGTGCAGCCTATCGTTTACGAGAATCTTCTGGATCATCTGGTGCGAGTTTCCTTCCTCCGACCAACTTCGAAGTCATCATACACAGGACAAATCTGGAGCATTTCCAGGTCTGTTTGTTGTTTCTTTGTTAGTATTTTAGTTAGATATATTAGAATTAGTATATTAGATCATTTAATTTCAATAAGTTTATTTCTTATTTATAAAATCGAAAAATCAAAAGAAATACCTTTCTCTGCCTTAGGGCGGATTGAAAATGAGTTTTCCAGGTTTATTTAAATCTGCATTTTGTGAATATTGTATATTTTGTAGATAATATTATATTTCAGGAAGTAGTTAGTATAATATTAGTTAGTAGTTTGTATATATAGATAGTAGATTAGTTAGTTTGTTTAATAGTTAGTTTTAATTGTATTAGTTAGCTTAGTTTGTTTTATTTAGTTTTAGTTAGTTTGTTTTATTTGTTTTAGTTAGATTAGTTAGTTTAGATTTGTTTTCTCTTTGGTTTGCCTAGGACCTTAGATCGGCTAATGGAGCCGCTAAACCCGTCAGGGTGGTTCATTCCAAACAACTTGGGTTATTAGACAACCCCGGACTGGTTCCACTCTCTCAGTTGACGGACGGTCAATTTCGCCCTTCAACAGGTCATTGTTAAACCTCGAGCATGTTCAAGGTCTATAATCGACCAGGACCATTGATCTTAAAGTGATTGATAGATCAATGGGTTTTCTCAGTTCTTGAAATTGTAGTCAATCCTGACCGTCCATTTTCAAGTGAATGTCGACCATAGATCTCATCCCTTCATGGTTTCGACATTCGACAATTCGGGAGGGAGCGCATGATGGAGCATCAAAACTCCTGAAGCCCTAAAGTTCCAAAGCTCCTGTTGATAGCTGATCTAAAAAGGGAATGAGGACCTTCGATCATACGTCCTCTGAGTATTTGAAAATTTAGCGTTCAGGAGATTAGTAGTGTGCGGGTGCAAAGTCCGTTAAAGTTGAAAATTCTGAAGTTACAGATTACAGAAGTGACATCACCTAGGGTGATGTGGACCACAGTACGCATGCCACATTTCCATATATTTCATGTGTTTGAAAAGTTAATTGTTCCAATGGGAATATGACATGTGTCAATAGCTGATTGGGCCATGTGTCACCTTTGTTTTGCTGACACGTAGCACCCCGGGTGCACCGTACTAAGTGAGCCCATGAGTTCAGAGGTTTGACGTTCTAATGAAATCCATGTGAAAGTTGTAAGAACCTCCGAAACCCGAAGTTCCAGAGCCCCGGAGGGACCAAAGCACATGATACATGCTTATCTGCCAACAATTGATCATAGCCCATGGTCACATACGTTCGAGGGTCGAAGAAAAGGGCTAGTGCCCGGAAATTGTTTTTAAGAACATAAAAATGTCTTAAAGAAGGATCCCATGGGGTTTTTTATTTGTACAGACCTACACCTAATGAAGTAAAGAAGGCATGTAAGCCTGAAGAGAGGATCCAACATGGATCCAAGGGCCAATTCGACTCTGAGATGAAAGAATCCATGTTCAGGGATTGCATCACTGAAAAGACAAATTGTTCAAATATCCATAACTTCCTGCTCAAAACTCAAAATTGAGCATCGAAGCAGGAATTGGAAACGTCTTGAATAGTAGAAGATAAATTTTCACCCATAAATTGGATCTGAATAATCAATTTCTCAGGAAATAAACATAAAAGAATTCATATATATTAATGAATCAGAATGGTTTGTGTTTTCATGAAATTATTGAGAACAGTTAGCCTGACAAAGTTTTGTTGGCTACACATCTTTTTGCAGAATCAACAGCTTCCAGAACAGTGTAGAGTTATCAAAAATTGCAGAGAGATGGGTGATGTACAAGAGGCTTACAGTGAGGAAGATGATATTAGAGGAATGGATGTCCATTTGGGTATGGAAGGAACCAACTCCAATGGACACAGAGAAGAAAAGGATGATAACATAAATATGGTAGAGA
>ML805666.1:14107-25584 GCA_009831015.1 Picea engelmannii
ATTTAGTTAATTAGGTAATCAACACTTGTAAGGACCAAGCGAAGTCCACATGCAATAAGGTGACACCTAATTCATTAAAACATTGGCACACTTTCACTCATTCACACACAAAAGTCACTTATCACTCACATAGTTTTCCTCTCAAAACGTGGAGGTCAAAGTAAGTTTCTTCCAAAGGGATTCCGAAACACCCCACCTTTTTCTTGACGAAACTATCCACTCCCATTTAATTTCAACGAGGTTGGTTCACACCCCCAATCTCTCAAACAAACACATCTAATTTTTTTTCCAAAAACTCACTAAGTTTTCCTCCACAGGAGGTGCCAAAATAAATTTTTTAGTCTAGGTAGGATTTCGGGGATAGGCATCCAAATAACTCCCTGTTATCTAGTTCTCACATTGTCAAAACAATAGAAGTTGTTAAATAGGGAACTGGAAATCCTCCAAGTCAAGTGTTCCTAACACCATAAGGCAAGGAGATACCCATGAAGGGTTGAAGGCCGAGGTCCGATTGTTCTGTACGTACCCCCTTGAGGAACCCACCTCTTGGACGAGATCCATCCCGTGACCCATTTCTTAGACTGAAAATCTAAATGCTGCACTTTGACCGAGGTACCTAGTGACGAAATTTTAGGACATCTACCCAGGTGGAAATTGTGCGCTGCAATTGCACCTTGATCAGATTTTGTGTGGCTATTGGGAAATATCACCATCTCTTTTGGGATATGCCCCCTTTACCCCTCATTATAACTGATTATTTCATCCTTGACTAGTTTCTCTTCTGGTGACTTCAGACCCCATTGTTGAGTACTATTGGAAGGTCTGGTGCTATTTTGAGAGGAAGGACGTTATGTCTTTTAGGACACAAGCATTTGTTTTATTTGATTCCCCACATGGACAAAACTCACTTATCCACATATATGCTTCTTTTTCAAAACACTTTATGTATGATGCACTTCTGATTACATTTTTGATTTACATATATATCGTGTAAAGTTAAAAATTTGCAACAAAGACTCTTGTTTATTTATTACTCTCACCACAATTTGCACACATCCACTCATCTAGTCAGACATCATAGGGTACCCACATAATCCCCGTCTTTCCAGGCACTTGCTAAACCTCCCTCCCATTCTAGGGGGAGTTCCTAGTCTTGCCAACTCATCGACACCACCTTCACACAGTCCAGTGAGTGCCACTGTCTTAGGATCAACTTTGCTTGGTTCCACATTACTTGGGTCCACTTCCCAAGGTCCACCGTTCACTCGCTCTCCATTACATGGAAGCGGGGGGCCAACTTCCTCTCAAGGGGGAAGTACCAACCCATCTAGCCCCCCTCAAGGGTCAAGTTCACAGAACACTCACACCATGGCTGGAACTAATCCTCCTCCCCCACTACAGATGCCATATTTGGCCTCTATTAACATACCATATCTAAGCAAACTCACAAATGATCCTATATTGCATGACCCCGCATGGCCTGCAATGCCTACCAAACTACCTTCAAACATCCCCAAGTTTGAAGGAAAGGCAGGAGATGACCCTGCCAATCATGTCATGACTTTCGACTTATGGTGCTCTTCCAACAACATTATAGATGATTCCATCTGACTATGATTATTTCAATGCACACTCACTGGCCCATCAACCAAATGGTATGTAGACGAAAAATCGGGATCCCATGCGACTTTCGAGTCCTTGGCCAAAGCATTTTTGACCTTCTTCCAATTGCCAATCCTCCATGACAATGGTCTTGAACTACTCTCTAATTTTAAACAGACCTCAGCCACACATATCGCTGATCAAATTCACGAGTGGTGTAGAAGACGTATTTTGTGCAAAGCCAAAACCACCAAACAACAATGTCTTGACTAGTTTCTCAGATCACTTGTCTCTCTCCTCGGTAAAGATGTAGCTTTGACCTTCCCTCAATAAGAAGAAGAAGCCATCAGTAAGGCTCAACAATACGACCTCATCTATTCACAATCATGGTACTTATACATAGTACTTCCTGATCTCCCAAAACCCGTGCCATTCGGTCAAGACAAACTGGGGATGTCTCACTCAACAGACAGATTGATTGGTAATACCACGCACCACAGTCCACAACCCCAACAACCACCAATGTATGGAACACCTCAATATCTTCCGGCATATGGGGGAACCTCTCATTACCCTCCACCCCCTTATCCAGAACCATACCCTGCTGCTCTCCCTCCACCTATCAGTGGGCCACCGACGACACCTACAATACACCCACCGATCCAAACAAGTTCTGGTACTCCCTCTACCTCAACTTATACTCTAAGTCCTAGCGAAATCGCCACACCTTCCTATGTACCTTACGGATCACAACTCCCACATAATTCGTACTTTCCATTCCCTGGTCCTCCATAGCCCATGGCTCCCCCACACCCTCATGCTGGGGTGAATTTTGTTCAACCCTCTCCCCTTCAGCAATATCAAAATTTTAAATAGTTGAATACGGAAAATCCGACCCATCAGTTGAAAAATGCCAAAAAGAAAGGAAAAAATAGGAACAATAGCAACCCAGGTCAAGGCGGGAATCACCCCCAACAAAACCAACCTACTGGGGGCAACCAGAATCAAGGGAATCAGAACCCCCAGGGGGGCAATAACAATAGGCATCAAGGGAGAAATAACAATACTATTAGAACCACCTTCCCTTGCGCCCTTTGCAGTGGGTTCGGTCATTATACTCATCATTGTCCCCAAATCGCTGATTTTAAACGGATGAAAGACTCAAGAAGTGTACCATACTCTCCAACACCGCCTGCCCCTCAGTAGACCCCATAACAATACATGCAACAACCACCCCCAGCCGTGCTGCAGAATTCCATTCTGCACCAGGGTGTGATGAACACCCAACATGACACGCAGCCTACCCCACCATAGTTGGGACAATATCTCAATCCAAACAATCCTGCAAATCATACTATCCTGCTCACCAGTGAGGAAGAAATCCTTCTACAAACACGTAGTCGTCAATACCGTTCACCCGCTGAGTCTCCTCCCATTCCCTCAGAAACAATCCCAACACCAACGGGACCCCCGTTGGTGATTCCTCACCCTAACGCCGAAACACCTCTTCGCATCCCTCACATCCCATTGCACAGGAATGTCCACAACCCCCAAGCTAGGGTGGCTCATAATTACAGTTTGGTCGATGACTGAGCACAATCCCCGGCTGCCATGCCAGTCTTAGAAGTCCTTCAATCTTGTCCCACTCAGTCAAAATCATTACTTTCCTCCTTGGGGGAAGTCAACCCCGTGGATACTCAACTCATCACATTTGATCTCAATAGTGGAGAACCTCGCCTTCCCACTCTAATCGCTTTTCAAATCCCAGTAAAAATTTGAAACATTACAGTTCATTGGTGCATCATCAATGAAGGTGCATCCACATGCATTATGTCAAAGTCTGTATGGCAAAAACTTGGTTCCCCTGAACTCATACCATCTGCCATTACCTTAAGAGCTTATGATGGATGACCATCTTCTCCCGAAGGGCTCTTCCAAAATGTCCCTGTAGAACTCGGGGGCAAGACCATTCTCATTGACATTGAAGTTATCGATGCCCCACTCGATTATAATATCTTGTTCGATCGTAGATACATGTACGCTATGAAGGCAGTGGCCTCTTCCATATTTCGAACAATGATGTTCCCCCATAATGGGAAGATCATTACCATTGACCAAGTTTCACATTACGAGCCTAACCCTTCTGCCAACATCGATAACATTCTCCCTCTCATCCACACGAGTCATGACGCATACCCACTCATCGAAATGGGCTCTAGAATTTTCAAAGACCCATCATTGTTAGGAACTTACCATGGTGCACCACCGCTCCTTCATCCTTCCAATCAAGTATGCGTCGTATCGTCCAACGGAACTGACATAGAGGATACCCTTCCTCCTAGGGAGGCTTCTATCATATCTGATGTCCCACTAGTCACAGAGCTCCCCCCTCATGTGCCTCCTGCGAACTTGTTGACTCCACCAGTTCATGATTTCACCTCTCCCCAAGGCCATATCCCAGTTTGGGAGACAGTTCCCCAAGCCATTACTCAAATCCCCTTGTTCTACCCTCCACCTGGCGTACAAGATTTCCAAGTAGTCGCAACGCTTACCCTCCCTAATATGGTGTTGGCAATTCCAGTTTGGTATTTACATCCACCAGAGATGGTTCCTCAACCATCCCTTCCCCCCCAAATGGAAGGAATCCCAATGATGATTCCCATACTCACTCCCACCATACCCTCTACACCCTCACTCACTAACCTCTCTGCCACAGCTGGGGGTAGACGAAATAAGAAGGAGCCCACAGCTCCACTTCCCCCATGCGTCCAACCTCCTTGCGCGATATGTGAGAAATATGGACACCCAACCAACAAATTCCCATCTCTACCCGAGTTACGTAACCTAATTCCACTCAGTCAAACACCATCACCACCCGCCACTGTAGCAATTACTGCCGCTACCTCCCCTAACTCAAGTAGCAAAGGGCTACAAACCAAATTCACTTGCGCTATATGTTCAGAATATGGCCATTATACACACCATTTCCCAACACTGCCTCACTTCCGACAAACATTAGTCGTAGTACGCCAAAGCTTCCAGCACGAACCCAATCCAGCTACATCATCCCTACCAAACATCATTGACATCCATTATGTCATGACTTCAATCAATGAACGTATGAGATGCCCTTGCTCTCTATGTGAATCTTAGATCATTTTACATATCAATGTCCTATGACCATTGAATACATGCAATGCCAAATGACCCTGATTCAAACCCCTACACCCCCTACAGAATCGATGGTTGACCTTACCTCACCACTTGAGATTCTTCATATAATTTCTCCTGAACCAGAGGCACTCCCTATTCCTCCGTGGTTCTTGGATGACTTATCCGAGGATTTACCCCCAAATCCCCCCAATTCTCCCGTTCATTTCCCTACGGAAATTTTACATCCAACTACCACTGGTACTCCTCAGTACCTCGATATTTGGTTTATGTCGAGCAAACCATTGCAATATCATTGCATCGTTCCCCTTGCTTCTTCATCCCCAAAGGACAACCACACGGTGACAATCACCGATATCACTCTTTATGATCCCTTGTATTCCCGCCAATTCCACTGTGACGAGGACATACTTGAAGAGTTAAACACCCCCGACTACCCATGGGATGCGCTACACCATAGAGCACTCTTCTTTCCATAGGAAGCCTCCACACCTCCTAACCAACACCCCATATACGCAGTCAAAACCAAGGATTTTATCCCATTAGGGAATATCGATTGGTTCAACAACTCCATTCCTGCCCATGATGATTTTGAAGAAGGCAACATGGCCAACATTTCCTCGACCATCAAAATCGATATTTCCATAAAAAATTGAGTCGTCGAGGAAATCACCATTGGCGCCACATGCACTCCTCAAGAAATCACCGCCTATAAAGCCCTCTTCCAAGAATATTGGGATATTTTTGCCTGGTCATGCACAGAGATGCCTAGCCTTGATCCCTCTATTGTCGAACATCGCATCGACACCTGGCCTGACATTACACCAGTTCATAAAAAACAACGACTGCTACACCCATCCAAAGCAGCGACCATTAAAGCCGAGATTGACAAATTATGCACGGCTGGGTTCATCTACCCCATCGCCTATACCTCATGGGTTTCCAACACTGTACCCGTTAACAAAAAACATGGCACTATCCACATCTACACATACTTTCACGATCTCAATCACGCATGTCCCAAAGACAACTTTCCAACACCTTTCATCGATCAAATTATCGACGACTACACAGGCCACGAGGCTCTGTCCTTCATGGATGGTTTCTCTGTTTATAATCAAATCCAAATCCACCCATCCAATCAATATAAAACCGCATTCACCACCCCTTGGGGTACTTTTGCATATCGTGTCATGCCTTTTGGCCTAAAGAATGCTGGCGCAACTTTCCAATGGGCTATGACATAAATTTTTCATGATCTGGATCATATGATCCTTGCATACTTGGACGATCTCACAGCTCGATCCAAAAAATGCACCCAACATCTTGATGATTTACGGATCATCTTCCAACGGTGTCGTCAGTACAACATCCGCTTGAACCCCCTCAAGTGTGTGTTCTGCGTCACTGCGGGGCGCCTCCTCAGATTCATTGTTTCCCAAAGCGGTATTACCGTGGATGCCCTTAAAGTCCAAGCCATCACAAAAATTCCACCCCCCAGAATTTATGTCAACTCTAGAGCCTACAAGGAAAAGCTAACTTTCTACGACGATTTGTCCTAGACTATGCCACTCAAGCACATAGTTTCCTTCACTTACTATGCCATGACATCCCATTTCACTGGGATGAACATGTCCAAAAAGCATTCGACGATCTTAAAAGGAAACTGTCTAATGCCCCTTTAATTAGTTCACCTAAATATAATCGCGACTATATCCTCTACATATCAACATCAACTATCTCAGTAGCAGGAGTTCTCGTTCAAATCGGCGATGATGATTGTGAGCATGTCATTTACTACATTAATAAAAACCTCTCAGGGCCTCCCCTGAAGTATAATCATGAAAAGAAACTAGCCCTTGCAGTCGTCCTCGTAGTCCAGAAACTGTGCCATTACATTCTGCTTCGCACAACTAGGGTCATAGCAGATTCCAACCCCATGCAATACTTGCTCAGTCGTCGGCAAATTAATGGAAAAGTTTCCCAATGGATCGTTATCCTTCAGGAATACGATCTCAAATTTTAAACACCCAAGAGCAAGAAAGTCCTCATGCTCGCCGAACTTGTGACGACCTTCCCCTCTGATACTACCAGTCCCCCTGTCAATACCGACTTCCCCGATGAACTACTCTTTTATATCACTTCGGATGATCCTTGGTATGGCGACCTCCTCGTCTACCTCCGAACCCAAAATTTTGTTAACCACCTCTCACGGGATGATCGTCGTCGTATTTGCCACCAGGCCTCCCGTTATCTCCTCACCAGAGATGTCTTATATCGACAAGAGGTCGACACCATACTTCGTTGATGCTTGGCTATTGACGAGGCTGATAGAGTCTTGAACGACTGCCATAACGACGCATGTGGGGGCCATCTTTCAGGAATGTCTACTGCTCAGAAAATCATCCGAGCAGGTTATTTTTGGCCTACATTGTTTCACGATTGCATTCATGCCGTGAAGCGATGTGATAAATGTCAGCTTTACGCCAACAAAGCACAAGCACCACTCACTCTTCTCCACCCAGTCATTACTGCAGGCCCCTTTTGTAAATGGGGCATTGACTTCATGACTTGTAATCCCCCATCTAGCAATGGACACAAATACATTGTTGTCGCAGTCGATTACTTCACAAAATGGGCTGAAGCCATGCCCACATTCAACAACACCGCTGACACTGCAGTGCGTTTTTTCTCTAATCACGTCATATCCTGCTTTGGAGTACCACTCCAACTAGTTTCCAATCACAAGAAACATTTCGAGAATGAGATTTTCGTCGAACTCTCATCTTGGTTGGGATTCTCCCACGAGTTTGCCTCACCATATTACCCTCAGTCTAACAGATAGGTTGAAGCAATTAACAAGGTCCTCAAGACCATGTTGCAGCGTACGGTTAACCAACATAAGAGTAATTGGCATCATATGTTATTTTTCGCACTATGGGCTTACCGTACGACTGTGAAAATGACCACTGGTTTCACACCATTTCATTTAGTCCATGGGGTCGATGCCACTCTTCCTATCGAGTGCGAAATTCCCACCTTACGCACCACAATTGAGCTATTACCTGACACTACTCCAATGGAGTAGCATTTGTTGAAATTAGAGTCCCTGGATGAAGATCGTCGATCTTCATTACAGAACAATGAGGCAACCAAGAAACGGTCAAAGGCCACCTTTGATCGCCATGTCAACCTTCTCTCATTTCACGAAGGTGACCTCGTCCTTGCCTACGATATCGCTCATGATACCCTCAGTCATGGAAAATTTTAGTCACTATGGCATGGCCCCTACATTATTCAACATTGCCTCACCAAAGGCGCATACATCCTGGCTTCCCTCGAAGGCCTCTCTCTCAAAGAACCCGTCAAAGGGTTATACTTAAAGAAATTTTACGCCTAAGCGCAGCCATTCTACATTAGGTTATTTCTTTTATAGTGTTTTTAATCTTTTTTCCATCCCTCACGTCTAAACTATCATTTGTGTTATTGACAGATGCTTCCTCCATCGGCCTACCACATCGGTTACGCCGACGGTGGACACAAAATCTTGCTTCGACAACTTGGGCCCTCTATACCCCCTCACATGAACTGCTTCACTCTAGCGGCATATGTTTGGGCTTAGCAACCAACAACCAAGCCAAATACATTGCCGTCATTGGCCTCCTCACCGATGCCCGTCATCATCGTATTCGTCACCTTAGCGTCTTTCTTGACTCCCAACTAGTCGTCCTCCAGCTCAACAATGTGTACCGTGTCCGCGATCCTTGCCTCTTTCACAAATACCTGTAAGTTAGACTTTTATCTCGACGTTTTGATTTCATTACATTTACACATATTCCAAGACAATTGAATCAAATTATAGATAACCTAGCTAACATTATACTCGATTGGAATATATCACATTAAGATATGTCTACACACACATAAATCATCAAGAGCCCGTCACAACATATATAGATTAGACATCATAAATAACATTAAAAAACACACATGTGAACATCACAAAGACCCCAAAATGTATACTCATATATATATAAATCGGTCAACAGTGCCATCAAAATGTTTACATACACATAAACTACATCGTATACAAAATCCACAGGCCAATGAAGCACCTTGGTACAAAATTGGTCTCACTACACCAAAATGGGCTCACCAGCCTATATACAAAATACAAACATACATAGAGCGACACTCAAGGTGCCTCTAGAGCACCAACTCCTGCCCCTCCTTCAAGCAGTGGTTCCCCACCCACTACTGGTCCCTCCAAACTGGGAGGTAACCGTCCAGTCATCGCAACACCTGCTACTGCTGCTCGCCGCACCATGGCCCGCCACATCAGCGAAACTCCCACACACTTCTCCAGGATGCCCTCATCCTAGATGCGCAACCACATGCTCTCTGACACGCCCTGTAGCACTGCCTCCAAGTGGCGGTGAATATCCTCAAAATCTCCCCTGGCCTCAACCGGAGGAGCATGCGATGGCCCGACACCAGGGTCATCAAAACAACGTCTCCTAGCTGCTCTCTTGTCACCGGTTGGTCTCGCCTCAACATCCTCACGCCGACGTCTCTCTCCTGTCCATGACCCTCCCCGCGATGGTCTCCCCGGCTCCTGCCGAGCCGGTGCTCTCATCAGCTCAACCTCACGCCCACGAGGTCCCACAACTGCACATACAAACAACCAAACGATAGTATTAGCATCTATACAAACTACACATGTCATGCTATCTCAAAAATCAACATATCAAAATCACAAAAATACCTCGGTGATCAAACTCCTCCCCTGGAGGTAACACCATATCCGGATCACCCCGGAAGTCAACACCACAGTATGGATACTGCAGTATGATCTTTGGCATCTGCTACCACACCTATGCCGCCTCAACCGTGAAAAAATGGCCGTGCTCACCACCATCATGTTGAATAAAAATCGTCGACCATCGCCTTAGTCGCGGCTCTCACGCACCAGGTGTGCCCAATAAAACTCTAGGGTGCAACATCGACACGCTCTCCAAAAACCAGGCCACCAATATGGACCCAAAGGCAAAGTCCCCTGAGTCCGCAGTCCGACATCTGTCCAACTGCCCTACCATATTGGCATGCAACATCAAACCTCAGGAAAAATGCTCTCCGACCAGTTCCCTCCCCATAACCCTCAGATGACCACCACTGATCCGCTAAGTCACGAGGGATCCATATACCCTCACAATCATCGCTGCTACACAGCGATGAGCTAAAGCATCCATCACCCCGATACTCACTACGAAGCCTGACATGAAATTCTCCCTCGTACAATACCTCCGGCCCAAGGTAGATAACCGCACGTTCGCAGTTAACACAGGCTCCGCCGGTAAGGGCGTTCCCCGAAAAGGGAGCCCAGTCGGAAAGTATACATCCTCCACCACAGTGAAGGCAATCTGCTCTGCCCACACCATAAAGCAATGCAAATCCGGACTCCACATCTGGATCAGAAATTGTAGAAGATACTCCTGTGCCCGTATCAACGACCACTCGAAGAACTTTAGCAGCCCACAAGATACCAAAGTGGCATGAACCCCCGGCTCCTCAATAGCCATGACATCCCTCAACTGTGACTAGTCCCACTCTCACCAATGGACTGGTATCATGCAAAATGATTGTTTGCAACCACATAATACAGTCCTAGGTCAGCCATATTGACCATAAAACACATTAAAATCTCCAAAAAATATAAGTTTTTCACCCATCAGCCTTGCCCCCAAGGCACGACTATTTAACCCACAGGCGCGCACATATGTGAGCCTGTTCACCCCACAGGCGCGCACGCATGCGCGCCTGTCCATCCCACATGCGTGCATGCATGTACACCTGTCCACTCTAGAGGGCCACCTCCATGCGCCCCTGCCATGAACACAGGCGCGCATCATAGCACGCCTGTCCACTACACAGTCGCGCACCCATGCGCAGCTGTGTAGCAAATAGGCACGCATACCATGCGCGCCTTTGTCCCCCCTACGGGTGCACCCATGTGTGGCTATTTGGATAACAGGCACGCACCTGTGCGTGCATATTTCTGGATCGCCCGCACACTGGGGGGCCCACACCCATAAAAACCCCTGTATGACCCTCCGTACAGGCTCTGCCCACAAATTGAAAACCTACTTCTATGCAGGATGATAAGATGACTAACCTGAAGCTCACTGGTCTTGAATCGACTGCCTCATTCTCCTGTAATCTCTAAATATTCTCTGAATACCTCTTGTCCAGTCACTCTGACAACAAGTACAAATGAGGTGGCAATGTGGGCCCTACAACTATATATAGGCCTTTCCGCCAAAATTCCAAACACCATTCTGGGAGCTCCGGGTGTCCATTTTTCGATCCATATTTAGCCACTGGATCAACATCCCGTCACTTACATCAAGATAGTCCCCAGGCCATTTTTTATCCTTATCCTCTGGGGCGCCATTTTTTCATACCCTGTCTAGGTACGCATGCTCATGTTCAAAATTATCAAATAAATTCTTATATGTTCGATTCTCTTCAGATATTGTTCATGTCAGGAATTTGGTTTTCATGTGTGCAGGTACTTGATCATCATACATCAACGCAACCCCGTATATAATCAACACTGGCATGTAATCATTCCCTCTGAATCTCAATTGCATCTCCAGTCACACCCTCTGAAATTTGCCTCTAGGATCCCCATCTCCGGCTTTGCA